>CADDXX010000613.1:236325-276325 GCA_902810485.1 Alauda arvensis
TCCCTTTACAATGGGCTAGCCATCTCTGAGGCTTAGGTGGCTGAATTAGTGTCAGGGTTATCAGGTCTGAGATTAACCCCAGCAGTGTAAAAAGTCTTTCTTCTCACCAGCCCRTGCTTGGAAGAAGGAATCGGAGAAYATCTGGGTTGCAGTYTGAAGATGTTTATTAAAGCTTAACTCAAAAGTTCTCTCCGTCCAGCATGGGTTTCACAGGCAGCTGGAAAAGCAGAATTTCCCCTGCCCACAATGACACCTGGACTTTCATAATCTAAACTACGTTAACAATGTTTTTCTCTTAACACCAATAACTAAAATCCATGTCATGCAGTGAAATTGCACCTTCACCCAATCCTAGAAAACCATCACCCTTTGCAAAGAGGAAGGGGAAAAGAAGAACCAGGAAAACGTGCTTTTAACACTGACCTGCCTCCATCTTGGCCCCATTTTACCTACATAGTAAAATCTAAAGACCCTGCTTGTTCRCCCTGTGACATAACAAAAATCACACCAATCAAATTCTCGTGACTCTCAAATCCTTAGACAGTTTTGGCAGCCTTTCCCACGGGCTCAGATCAAAGCCACTACTGTCTCCAACCCAGGGCAGGGGAGGCCTGCCCCCCCCCATCCAGGCTCCTGCTCACCCAGAGAACCAAGAGGATACCCTGGTCTCCCACAAACCAGGACACTTATTTGGGTTGCAGGCTGTTAATTCTGTTGCTGAGAACACTGTGCTGTTTGCAAACATATCCTTCATGTAATGGTCTGTCATATCACTCAGCTTCCTCTGAGTATATATCCTAGTATATACAAGTGATTCATTAAGAGAAGCCTATGGAAATTACTATTTTAATGTAAGAGGGAAGTGCATTTGAAGTCAGCAGTACCTAGTAACACCACTAGTTGCTGCTTAGGAAAGCACTTGCATAGTACATCAGACTTGTGGATTTCACTTAGTTCCTGTTTTGATTATTAAAACACAGTATTTTTATTTACTTTTAATAAATGCATACTTGTTTATGAAGACACCATTTGGTCTCAGTAAATTCAAATACAGCTTTGGACAAATGCACGGAATTAATCTGTTCAGGATTTGTACCAGCACCAAACTAGAGTGACAGTGCAGAAGCAGCAGAGGTCATGGTCAGAAGTTTGGTACCTCTATGGCATAAATCAGGGACTGCTGTCAGGTGCCTCCTCCCACTCCCTTGGCTTTCACTCTGTCCCATACCATGGCTTTCAGTCACAGGCAGAACCAGACTGCAGAGTGAGCAGRATGAGAAAGAACACAGGAAAAGAAAAATATTTTTCAGTTGAATCAGTTCGTGGCCTGGATCAGTAATATGACTGCACAAACTGCAGTGCCATTGGAGAGGGAGAGAATGGCAACTCCCTAAAGAGCCACCAAAGAAATAAAAGTGAATACTTATGCTGAAGGACTTGCAGATTGGTTTGCAGATTCCTTTCAGAYCTGTATTTCTTGTTTTTACTTTGTGCAGTTTTTGTTTCTGCTTTGTTCTTATTTTTTAATTCTGACACATCCCCTTCTTATTTTTTCATTCTGACACAATTCTTTGTATTTCATGACTTGGACTACATCAGTCCCCATTAGGCTGGGTAAGAGCCAAATAAATATCAGGTAAACATCAATTTGGTGGACAGACTTTATCTGAAATTATGACATCTTAAAATATGAGATTAAAAGAAGGGGTCTATATCTTTAAGCCAACAGCTAAATATGAAGCTATCATCAAGCAACTCAATTCCTTTATTCTTAAAGGTGCAATTGCAGATTAAGTCTTCTTGCCTTAGGACATTCCTCTTTTGAATTCACCAATGTAGCACAATGTGATATCATTAAAATAAACAGCATGTGAATTTTGTTCATGTTTTACAGCTAACCTATCTTTTACTGCTAGATTACCTAGACACTTGTCTCCTTAACAAAACCACTGACAATAGAGCACTAAGTACCCTTTCCCATGGCAGCACTGCCAATTATTGTAACAGTTACAAAAAAAGACAGCATGAAATAGATAATTAAAACCTTACACCTACCCATACAATAAGCACAACTGGATATTAGTAAATTCACCCAATGTAYTTATATTAATGCTGAGGCAAGTTCTCTGTATTATTGCTAGAGATAKTGCTGTAGAGATTGGAATGTGAACACTCGGCTTTATGAAGCTGCTTAAGATACTGTAATTTACATATGCCTAAAGGGCATCCACCAGATGCATTTAATTACAAAGAAGATTAAGCACTCTAATCAAGATAATCAAATTAAAACACAAATACATTCACGCGCTGTTCACAGAATTTTAGAATGGCTTGGATTGTAAGAGACCATAAAGATCATCTAGTTCCATCTTGCTCTGCTATGGGCAGGCTAGATCAAGTTGCCCAAAGCCCCATCCAACCTGGTCTTGAACACTTCCAGGGAKSGGGCATCCACAACTTCTTGGGATACCCAAATCCTCATATTCATATCCAAATACTCATATATACAATATATGAATATACTTTTAAAAAAGGTATCTGTAATCTATTGCAGATCAATTGTTTTAATGTTATCAAACAAGGCTATTATTCTGGGATTTTCTTCATAAACTAAGCCAATTGCCACAAAGCTGAAAATAGAACAGATCTAAGCAACAGACCTGCCCTGGTGTTCAGATTTCCTCAGATACATCCTTCCCGTTTTGTACCTCAAAGTCTTTCCTACACATAAGATCAAGACTTTTAACATCTGCAGGTTTCCCAATAGAATTTGTTGCACTGTTGAGACCAGGAGTTTGAGCTGCATACCAGAATCCTGAGCAACACCAATGTGTGCTCTGTCATAAATATYTGTCTAGAAATTCCATGTATAAACACACAAGAATTCTGTTCAAGAATGCCTGGAGTCCTCCTCAATACTACAAAAGTCTCACTCAAGTACTACTTCACTAAGAAAGATAAGATATCAGAGTTGCATGTACTTCTCTCAATGAAGCAAGTAAACATGGATTCCAAAACCCATGGCCTGGAATAGCATTAGCTAGTTCAAGTACCAGGAGTAGAAACACACTGATACTTGGCTGAGTTATTCTCCATTCCTGCTTGTAGCTGTTTGAGAAAAATCAGACAWCTCAACACCTACTTCAAGTTCCTGTAACTCCTTACCCTTCCACATACAYGGTTCAGACCAACTTCTGCACTGAACAAGTCTCAGAAGGGGTTGTATCTTGAGAAATTATAAAATATACAGTATTAYAGGCAGGAGGGGGTTTTGCAGAAGAGGTAGCTCTTCTATTTTTAAGATTTTCCATGCACAAGCAGGACATTCTTATATCCTAAGTATTAAAGATAATTAGATTTTTTTTAATAGATTATTTTCAAATCAGAATCTTATACTGTACATACTACCAYGGCTCTCAGATTAATATCTCTTTCAGGGCTTTCCTTTATCAGTATAGTAGACTGATCAGGAATCCCTGACTTTACCAACTCATTATTTCATCCTATGAAGGCCAGTCTTAAATGTACTTTTAGAAACTATACAGGAAATTAATAGGAGATTCTTGSTGTATTAATGATTATGAAATTTAGAACTGAACACAAAATGAAGCTCAAGACTATACAAATTGCATCTGTAATATCCCAGACTGCAGATTTGTCTTGCCACTGTTATTAAAATTATTTTTATTTATCCTTCTGATACTCATTATTCTGTAATGAATACATAATGAAAAGGMTTCAATAACATAAGCAGCAGCTGCATCTTGAAAGGTTACACAAATGCTACCCACAGAGATCCTACAGAATATATAATACAAACAAGACACAGCCAAGACTGATTATCATATGAATGACTCTGTAGAGTTAAAAAAACCCCAGCAATGCATAAGGAGAAAACCATCAAATTTTATTACTGCATTATGACAATGCTAATCTGTAGACTGAGGTTTTGCAGATTACACAAGTGTAATCAATTTTACATCAGACATTTACTGGTACAACCCAAAAAATGGGRAATACAACAGTCATTTTGGAACATTCTCTGCACTTCGGAGCAACAAAACAATCCCAAAGATGCACATATAAAAAGGGCTAACACATGACATCATTCTGCATTTTGTTTCAAAGTACACCCAATTCTTTGGAGCTGTCCATAAGAAAGACCTTTTCTTATGCTCAAATATTACGACCCCTTTCAGATTCTAAGCCTTACCAACACATAGTTTGCATCTATTGATAAACATGAGTTTACTTCATTAACCTCCTACTACATGCCTCAGTTTGCTTGTTCCATTCATTACTGTCAACACTGAAAGCCATTTAAGMTCATTTATTACTACTACTTCTACTATTCAACCTTTTCATATTGTATTATACTGGTGAAGAATTCCTGCAGATCCTAATGGCATTTRTAATATCCAGAAATAGTAACTTGATGCTTTGCTTAATCACATTTTGGATGTTCTGCAGCCATCATCATTTCTAGTGAATGATTTTCTTTGTGGCACATATTAATTTACGCTGGTTAATCCCTTAATCCAGATGCCATTTCAATACCATGACTACCAAAAGCTAAGAATCAAATCTATGAACATGTGTCCCAGAGGTTCTGAGCCCCACTCACCTGTGGCTGATGATTCTACACTTAAAAAGATGTGGCCAGAGAGCAGGTGTGAGCTAAGGAGTTACACAGCTGCACCCTTATGATGCAAGCTGCACACTGCACTGAGCACACCTTGTACAGTACAGCATCAGTTGTCCCCAACACTTCTAGACACCTGTACCTCATAAAAATCCTGCTTCCACTTGCTTTAAAAAAATRAAACTAAGCGTTAGCCAACATTTAGCGTAACAAAGAAGTACCACACTTTGTGGAAAGGTAATCCAACAATCAACTACATTATTTGAGAGTTCTTGTAACTTATCTTTTGGTACTCACTGTTCAGTAAGATAAAACTAAATTCTGTACAAATCACAGCCACACCAGTGTGAAAAAATGAACCTGAAAAATTAGGTAAGAATTCTTAGATCTATACTGGAAACATCAGAAGTCAGCAGTCCTAACCCTTTTCTTTACAGTACCAACTACCCCTTATGCAARCTTACAGTCACTTAGCAACTTGGTGGTAACTGCCTTTGTTTCAAGAATATTGATAACTAGATTATGAAACTACTGATTCAGTAAAAATAACACCTTAAAATAAAGGACATGTCAATCAAGTTACTCCTATTCTAGGAAATTCTATGTGTACTCTGAGTCAGATTGCTTTGACAGATAAAGCACACAGTCACGAAATAGCTTGACAAAGTTGCATGTGCCTATATAAAATTTTCAGAATTTTCTGAATACCAATTCCATCCCATTCTTAAGATGTTTGTAATATGCTCAAAATGAAACAAACCCTATGCTTTAAAAATATATATAGTTAGGAAAACAATTTTAGTATCAGCCCTTGAATTGATGCATTCCTGATATGATTTAAATTGAAATGCCTGCTTAGGCAGGACTTTAAAGCTCAAAGAATTTTCATTTCTTCTATTCTATTTTCTCTGTATATGCAGATGTTTGACAAACTGTGTCTTTAATATGTCACACTATTGGAGWTTAAATATTTTAAGAGAAAAAATGAAGTCACCATATTACTGAATTTTTATCTGTATTCTTTTGCAAGAAATGCTGTGAGAAAACTTCAATGGAGGAACTAGGTCTAAAGTAATTTTAAARTATGTAAAGGTGTTTATATTGAAATCAATTTGTATTCATTTCTCCCATGTTTACTTAAGCCTCAACAGATGGACAGTGTAATAGGCTATATGTTATATGTGAAAGTATTTGTGGAGGACAAAAAAGCTGAAGAGGCTGCAAATTCTCTTTTCATTAAGATTAATAGGCAAAAGAGAATGAAGCATGAACAGTAAAGCCAAAAAGCTGTCCTAGGGGGAAGGAGTAATATACTTGAACAGGTGGCTATCACAGGAGTTTACAGCTGAATCCCAAACATTTAAAAGAATGMAGCACAGTTGTTTCCAGGGCTCCATCCCTACAAATGTGTCCTAAWGAACACTCATTAACAGACAAAAACACAGCTCTACAAGAAATCTTGTTATCATTATTTCTTCACTATTCTGTGAGCTTCTTAGCTTTTTAAAATAGTTTTAAAACCTAGCTCTGTAGCCAAAAAAAAATCCAACCATTTTTTAGGAACAGTTTCTCTGCCATTCTGTTATGTGCAGAAGCTTCCTGCACAGAGCTGACAAGCAACTCCTAGGACTGCTTTAATCAATTATTACACAAATCAGCTGAATACCTTTTGATCTCCTATTAGACAATGACTAAGAAAGCATGTAGTTCACAAAACCTGCCAGAAACATCAAACATCCAACTGATATGCAGACAAAGTGTTCAGGCAAAATAAGAAATARGAATTATGCACTTCAAGTGATTTCTCCTGAACCTGGAATGAAGCCAAGTGATAGCATATCAAATTTTCACGGAAATGGCATAGCGGAAGCCTGGGTTTACAGCTGCAGCAGGATTCTAGAAACAAAAGGAAAAACAAAGAAAAACAAAAACATGGTCCACAAGAGCAGATGAGGTATTGAAAATTAAGAGCTTGACTGCAAGATGGAAAAGCCAGAAAGTGGATTCTTTAAAAAGAGCAGRAAGATAAAAGGGGATGAAATAATCACATAAGATTAACAATCAGCAACATTTACTAGTGTGTGTAAGGAACAGAAGTAGTTGGCATAAGCAAAGGAGGATTAATCTTATGTTTTGTTTCAAAAAAAGATAGATTCTTGCAGAGAACTGGACAGCTGGAGATTGAGTTAAGCAGAAATAGCGCCAAGTGGACAATGGCTTGTTACTAGTGAATATTCACATTCAGGAAGGAAGTGCGCAAAATTAAAACAATAATTAACTTGAAGTGAAGCAACTATGTTTAGTGAATGCAGCTTCTACAAGAAGCAATAGCCATGGCTAAATAATACAATTAATTATAATTAATCATAAAGAAAAGGGAATATTTTATAAGTAGAAGTAACAAAYAGAAAGCTTGCCAAAGTAAAACTTCCACAAATCAGAAGAGTAAAAGAAGTTCTCCACAACTGATTTCTTTTAGAATAGGGACTACTCACAGAAAGAGGGAATTTCAAACRTAYTTYCCATCTTCTAAAGGCATTACAGATATGCAAAAAGGGAAGAAACATTATGAAACCAAGTTGATTGACCTAAATTATGCAGGTGTTTTTAAAGAGAGAAAAAAGCAAATGAAAACAAAGAAATGCTGCTTGAACAGGTCAATTTAAGCAGATGTGAAAACCGTATGAAATCCTTTAAAGAAGTGACTGAGCTGAAAGAGTGAGAAACCACGTGTTATAGATAAAAACAACAGAAAAAACAGCAGTTGATAGTCACAAATACATGTAATTTTTACAAGATTTTCCACATATCATTAAATTTTGAGTCCAAAGCAGTAGTACATCTCTGGTCATTCAAGTCTTTGAGGCTGTGCTACCTACCTAAATAAATGGTTTAAACTATTCTTGACACYATTTCTACTTGTTTAGGCTGCTGCTTAGGATAATTCCAGCAGACTGAACAAAATCAGTGCCTCATTACACACTATTTTCATTACACACTGTTTTTTTTAGTACATTATTTAACAAATAAAGGCTGGACCAGATGATTATTTAAAGGCTCTTTCCAACCTGGCCTGTTCTGCCATACCCTGATTAGTGCAACATAAGGACTGAAAAATGAAGAAACAAGGAAACATTTTTATCATATTTAAAAGGTAATTAGAGCCTTTAATGAGAAGTTGTTTCTCATCACATGGATCACAAACCCTCACAACCATTACATACTTTAGTCCTCACAGTACAGACTGAAAGCCCTAACTGGCAAAATGGCAACATCGTGCTCCAATACATCATTAGAGGCAAGACAAGTATGTGGTTCAACCAGCTTGTGTAGTTGCACGCATTGATTCTTTCTGTTCTGCTCTTCCCCTCCTGACCCTTCTCTCTGGCTGCAACAAAAGCTATTTGACCTAAGCACRAAAATATTTTACTAGGCTACATCAGGTTTTAGCTAGAACACAAACAAACCTCACTTCTGGTTAAAAATTATATGAACATAGATCACAGAACACATTCCTGGATGTGTGAAAACACGACCGGACATGATACTTCTGCTACAATTTAGCTGACAAGGTGATGACTGGTCAAAGTTGGACTCAGTGATCTTAGAGACCTTTCCCAGCCTAAATGATTAYGTGATTCAATACTCCAAAGCACAACACAAAATACAGAGGCAAACTTGCTTACTTTTTTTTAATCTCTGGGCTGTTGGGGAAAATAGGAGACCACAAGAAAACATTTTTAAATTTAAAYTGAAAAAAACATTGATTTAGGAATCCAAATGCATAGAACATGAATGGTTTTATCAGTCAACACATACAGTGGTTTATCAGTTTAGACTCTTCCTAATGCCACTGTAAAAACCTTGTCTTTTTCCAGTTCCTAACAAATTTCAAACCATGTCCTCAACCCATTATATGTTCCCCATAATTAAAGACAATTTATGTTCTTTTGTTTCCTGACTACCTTTCGTTACAGAAAGAATACTGGGCAAAAAAGCAGCATTCCCTCAAATGGTACAGCTGAAGGATCATTTGCATATTGGTATGGCAAACTTAGGGGTGCTAAACCTAAGAAAAATATTCTTAAAAGAAATAATGGTATGTGAGCACAAAAATAAAGCAGAACTGAAATAATTGCAGAACTTTTAAGAGTTCTCAACCCAGATGTTGTTTTCTTTTGAAGCAAATTCAGCAAATTTCAGCAGCCTAAAATCTTCTCAGGTAGAAGACAACTTTAGCTACTCCCAGATACATAGATAGCCAAGTTATGTTTAGCAATTTGTCATTAATACAAGTAAATAAATATGACTGGAGGTTGAAAGCTTTGGTTTATTTCAACTTCAAATTTTTTCCCTTATTCAGAAAAAGCATACTTAGTGTAAATGCTTTAAATACATGTTGTAAACACTTCTCTTGCTAGAAGAGAATGTTCTTTTACCAGTTGTTTCCTTCCAAGTCATTGATCCAGTCACAGAAAACTGCTCTTGCCATTACTACCATGTTCCACAGAGTGACATGAGGCACAGATTTAAGAAAACTAACAGCAGGGGCTGATATCATATTATCCATGAAAAGCATTTACTAGTTATTTCATCCAGCAAGATGTTTATGTTGCAGCTTCCCTTCCAGCTGAGTCTGTCCTCTGAAGATAGGTCTAAGTAGAAAATATGAAACGAGAATGAAATGCCTRAAGTAATTTTCCAACGACTGTTTAGAATTAGGGGCTAAAAATGCCTTCACTGCCTGACAAGTATGTTCCACAATGTTACAAAATTTTCTCAGGCTCAGCCCCTAAAATTTTCACCCAAAKGAAGTTTTCTTTAAAACAGTAACATTAGAAAATTCGTAGGGTTTTAACTTAACATTCCCTGAGGTGACTGAGAGTTACTGTGTGCTGCTGAGCTCTAATGAACAGAAAAGCAGCTGACTGGGTGTGCCAGACTTTCTCTATGAAGTTGTTCCAGCTAAACAGTTACTAGAGATTGTTTTAACTTGGACTAATGGGTAGGCTCCTCCCTGATACAAGGCCAACAAAACTTTGCATAGTTTATATTCTTTCAGCCTCCCCACCCTTCGTATGTTGTTTTTTCCTTCTTGTTAGGATATGCATAATCAGAGTACAAAAACAAGTTACTACAAATCTAAATGTAAGTAGGCTGGAGGAAAAACAATGCCTGCTATAAATGCAGAGCAYTTGTTCACAGTAGCACATATACATGCATACATGAGAATATGAGCTTGTTTTTATTGCAACAGTCTGAAACATTCAGATATTAGAACAGTGAGGAAAGACTGGACAGATTTAGTTCATATAAGTTCCCTCCCTACTACGTTTCTCAGGCGTGTCACTGCTTGATTGGTACATGAGCTCCCACAGCAGCAGTTTGCATAAACTGGGGGAATACAGGCAAAACATACCRGAAAATCAAGCATCAGTTCTGATCTGTTCTTTTTCAATTTAACTTGCTTTAAAAGGATTATTTACAGATTAAAATCCCAAACAAAAAATATTTAGACATCAGAKCTGCATTATTCATCTTCTTCTATGTCAAGGCAACAATAAAATCTACCTAATGAYAGAGAAGCTTGATGTAGTATTCTAATCAGCTTAGCAGTTCCTTTGTTAAGTATTTCTTATGTGCTGCTCTGCACTGAAAATTATTTGATAGTGAAGTATTTATAGGCCAGATGTATGGTGAAAACTTACAGGATTTCACTCATACAGCTTGGAGTACTATAAAAGGATAAGATTTTAATCTGATGTTTATCTACTAAAAGAGTCTGTAATACAGTAAGCACTGGTCTGGGAGAAAGAGAACTTCTGGTTTTGTTTACAAGATGATATTACTTCCTGTACAGCAGAACTATACAGCAATCAACAGAAATGCTGTCGAAATGCAACATCAAGGGAACATTCCAGATGTTTTCTGCCCAGTATGATTCAAGTTCAACRATCCATAATGCAGTGAGTCAGGGTGTTATACATACTACAGTCCAGCACTACAAAAACTAAAAAAACTGTTCATAATGAATCCTATTGGAAAGCATATCACAGCAGTTCTAACTGTTATGGTACCRCAAGAACAGCTTCTSCCAAAGCTAGAAATTAGGGGATATTCACACAGGTCCTATGTGCATGGTTGCTGTACTCCAACGTGAAGGGAGMRCWACCATGAAAATCTGTTAAGTAGAGCCTTACTTTACAGCTCTGCATTTTTATCACATACAAGACAGCAACAAACCCTGCCAAAAGCCTCACTTGGACAAAGAATGAAGAAACTGTTTCCAAAGACATCATGACATTCAAACATTTTAACCTGGCATTAAACTTGATGCAAGCATCTGCCATGTTCTGGGCAAAACACGGCACTGAAATACATCATCACTACTGAACTAAGGTGCTGCCAGCTCTTGAGGAATACAAACCTACCCAGCACAAGTAAATACAATAAATGGATAAAGCTCTACAGAGCCACCATTCTCTTCTGAACATGGAGGGGAGCAAGGGGGTCTRCAACGTAACTACTTTATATAGTAATTTTCACAGTAGTTTTTGCATACCTCCATGAAAAAGATCACRAAGTCCAACTACTAATCTCATCAAGCTTCCTTTATGATGAATGGGGCAACAAGCAGCTCCCAGTGTAGAACTTCCAGTCTACAGTTTTACAACCAATTTTTTTCATGGATAAAATCTTGCTGCATCAAAACTGGCTTTGCATAAACAGACCTGATGCYTCACATTTCCCATCAAGTTTTCAATGTCTTTGTTTTGCTACATTTTTTCCTTTCTTATTTTTCCAAGATATCTCATTTGAGATTTTGGCAATCTTTCCAAGGAATTTATGTCTSGTTGAGGTGGAAGGAAAAGCAATTTCAAGAGATCAAGTCTGAATAGAACTGAAAGTAACATTAGTAACAGAAATTCTGTGTATTGACACATCATGTTTAAAAACTGGAAGTGCTCACAGACTCATTTAGACTGGAGAACACCGCAGATCATTAAGTCTAACCTTTGACTGAACATCACCATGTCAGCTATGCCATGGCACTAAGTGCCACATCCAGTAATTTCTGTTGAACACCTTCAGGAATGGTAACTCCACCATCACCCTGAGCAGGCCATTCCAGTGTTTAAGAACCCCCTCTGTGAAGAAGTTCCTCCTGATGTCCAGCCTGAACCTCCCTGGCATAGCTTGAGGCCATTTTCTTGTCTTATCACAGGTTACGTGGGAGAAGAGGYTGACCCTCACCTTGTTACAACCTCCTTTCAGGCAGCTGTAGAGAGCAGTAACATCTTCCCTGAGCATCTTTTTCTCCAGGTTAAACAACCCAAATTCCCTCAGCTGCTTCTCATAGGACTTACTGTCTAGAGCCTTCAGCAGCTTTGTTACCCTTCTCTGGACATGCTCCMGSACCTCARTGTCTTCCTTGCAGTGACAGGCCTGGAACTGAACACAAGACTTGAGGTGCAGCCTCACAAATGCTGAGCACAGAGGGACAGYCACTGCSCTGGTCCTGCTGCCCACACTGTTGCTGATACAGACCAGGATGCYAAGTGCAGAATCTGACACTTGAATTTGTTGAATCTCATATTATAGGCCTTGGYCCATTGATCCAGCCTGCCAGATCCCTCTGCAGAGCCTTCCTGCCCCCCAGATGATCAACACTCCTGCCYAACTTGGTGTTGTCTGTAATCTGTCTGAGGAGGCATCTGATCCCCTCATCCAGATGATAAATAAAGATATTAGTCAGGACTGCGTGCAATACTGAGCTCTGGAGAATACCACTGACGCATGGTAAACTGTTAAGCTTTATCAATCTGCTACAATTCTACTCTGAAGGACTTGGGAAAAAAAAAAAAAAACTATGAACAGCAGACACATAACTGCACACCTTCAGCTTGCAATTTAGAAAATATTTCCTGCACATGAATAAGATCAGGTAAGGTATTGGAAGGATGCACAGGAGCACACATACATTCCTCCTCCACCTTAAGAAGAGAAAAAAAAAGCAAACCAAAACTCGCCCATCTTAAGACTAAATGCTTTCAAATACATAATTCTGTAGCTTTGCTGTAACAAAATGCCCTCCTACACAAAATTCTTGTGGAAAAGGACTGGTTACATTATTTTGGACCACTTAGAATCAGGAGGGCTCAGAGCATCAAGACATATTAAAGATACAATCAATAAATGTATCCTACCCTCCAAAGCGCTTCATAATTTTCCCTCTTCTATTTCAATAAATACAGAAATATCAATAATGAAGAAGAGAAGGGTAATCTGGTTTCAACTCAAAATGCACCACTTTTGTTTTTCAAATACCCTTAAGATTTTAAAATTTCTTTTATAAAATGGAATTTGAAATTAATTATCATTATGAGCAACTGATATTTGACCTTATAAAACTCCTTATGGGAACCCTGAAGTTAAAATACCATAAGTAACTGACAAAGTATATTCTAACAAAGAAAGGAAAAGAATCTTCGTTAGGAACTATATTCAGTATCACAATAATTTATTTTAAGTAGATGAAGACAATTATGTTTTGACAGTTTAATCTTGGCACTAGAAGCTATATGTGCTGTATGGGAACATTTAATATGTATTTATTTAGACACACATAATACAGGACATGAATGGAACCACGCTATGCGACAATTCCAAAAGCATCCGTGCTTTCAATTATCCAACTTATGGCMAGTTTAAAGCCGTAAATATAGGTCACTGAGCACACAGCAAGAGGAGCCAGACATTATTTGCCCTAGAGATATCTGAATGATTAAACCTTCATCTTAAAGAAGCCAAAAGCTTTCTATGTTATTGACTCCTATCTTTTCAACAAGTCTGTGATATGGTCAATAASGTTAATTTTAAAGTAGGGGAAATGCCCAACATGCTCTCCCTCTGTATGTGCACCTTATTTTTGTGTATTATCTTTTGTGATTTCTTTGCATTTCCTTTTGGCTCTTCTAGCACAGTTTTTCTGCATCAAAGGTGTTCAAAAAGAGCCCTGAATTGCCAAGGTTAATTTAATTTGGAGATGGTAAAGAAAGAACACTATTAAAATGTGACAATCAAAGGAGGAAAATGCTTCACTCTTGGTTTTAAAGAATTATAGCTTTACACTCTAATCCCAAGGTTTTCAGCAGAAGGACTAGAAATGTTGGTGCAACTAAACTGAGTGTTATGACACACAAGAATTCAGGTTCAAAAGGAACCRCCTGTTTCATCCCATTAACCACAACTGCAATAGATATTTAATCCTGAAAGGTCAACACAACATCCATACATACAAACTAGAATATTTCCAATGTATTGTGACATTAAATATATTTTTAAATAACAGAAGGTAATTAAAAAACATCATGATAGTATCAAAGAAATAACACCCACAAAACTCTGTGCAAGCAACTAGGCCAATGACCTATATTTCTGAAGTGATCGTTTAGGTATTTTATACTTAATTCAGAATTCTAAATAAGGCTAAGAACTATTTTAGACAATTATGTTTCAATTACGTAAGACAATGGCGACAAAATTAAAACTTAGACCTGATCCAACAACTCTCACTAGGTCTGCTAGTGTGGAGGAGGTGATAAATATCCACTTTCAGCTTTGAATTTCGTGTCTTTCCTCTGTGTTAAATCCTCTTATACATCACAAAAAATCCCAGCGTTCATTTTCTCTGCTCTGCCTACAGCCACCCCACCTCTGTGTTTCCCATCTGTCTACTCCTTTCTCGTTGTTCTTCAACTAAATAACTCCTTAAAGATCTGTCTTGGCTCTGTTTGCCAGTTTAGCTTGGTTAGCTCCAACACTGGGCCAGAAAGCTGCAGGTAACCCAGCTGCTTGGTTTCCACGAGGCTGGCAAGGCGTATTGCTACAGCTTTCTTAACTTAACTTGTCTCCAGTTTCAGATTACAGGCTTTAGGTATACTTCTTTCAAGCATTAAYGTTTATTTCTAACCAACACACTATTCAATATCATAAAATAAAAAAAAMCTAAAACCCAGTACATACTTCAAATCCCAATATTAAGGAAGAATCTCCCTTACTCTCCCATCTCTTTCTGCTCAATATTTGATTCTTTCAATGGYTCACTGTCCCATCTCTGAGGCCTAAGGGCATTCTCCCTGCCCAGCATCTCTATCCATGCTTTCAGAAATTCAAATACATTTTATCATAGTAGTTGTTTATCTTCAACAACAAACTTCAGTTCAACACTGAAAGGAAAACATTTAACTCTTGTTATAAAAGTTTATGCAATTTCTCAGTTAAAAAGTGAGCAGTAAATAGAAGTAGCTGTCACAGTGGCTGATGTTTCATTTTCTGTACCAAATCGTGGGTGAAACTACAACTAGACAAGATATTTTATATTCCCAAATATTTATATCCCTTAGGATATAAGGAGTCAGTTTCTATTCCTTCAACTGGCAAATTCTGTTCTAAAGAGTAAATTATCAAATTCCTTTCAGCAAAGGCCAAACTGAATTACTCCAAARCAACGATGAACACAAAGGTATTCCAGTCACTTTGTTTACCTAATACACAGCAAACCTGGCAAAAATGGGACAAGAGTCAAAGGCTGATAAAAGCATTTCCCTGGAAGAGGTTGCAACACTCAGCACTGAAGCACATATTGCTTGAAATGTAAATACAAATTCAGAGCTAGCCACTATTGTGTCTGCTTCACTGTACACATAACATTGAAGAAGGAAGGCAATCAAGTATATTCTGTTCTCCTAAGATACAGTCCATCTTGGACATTTTGGGGCAAAGCTAAATTGCCATGCCCACATTAGCTTAGCTTTACTAAACAAATATTTTCTGTAACAAATTCTTGCTGCAACTAAAACCATTATTGCTTCACAGCCATCAGGAATAGGCAAAAATTACAGTTTATCATCGTCACAATTTCTTTTAAACACGGTGGCAGAAACGCTTGTTCCCCAATGCTTGGTTTTGTGCCTATGATGATTCTCAACTAAGTAACTAATTGCACTTGGCCTTACTAAATTGCATAATCTTTCTGATCAGACTGTTTGAAATGTGACATCAAACACAGCCAGGCAGTCTTTTCGCTAGTCACTCTGTTGCCTACTGATATTAACAATCATACTGTACTCTTTATAATATAAACTATAAATGCATAAGAAAACCAAGTCTTAGATCAGTGAAAAACAACATGAATAGTGAGCCACATGTGAGGGTTCTTGCAATACCAATATGCAGCTTTTCAGTGTCTGCCACAGTAATTTTATTTGGATTCTGAATGCTTCTGCTGATAATCTGCTTAAGTCAGGACGTCCACTATTTCATCTTTACTCATAATATGCCGTGGCAGTAAAACAATAAGTGCATTCAAGACCATTCATTCACTGTCTTAAAATCCATCTTGACTGAYACATATGAATAGAGGGTGAGGAAACTGAAGGGAGGGCTAAGTTTTACAGAATGGCAATGAAAAAAAAAATCCCCTATTATATAGTTAGCCAACAGAAAAATGTAAGCATAGATCACATTTCTAACCTCTAACCATGAACATGGGTAACAAACACCAGTGTATCCCAAAACTTACTGCACAGACCTAGAATTTCATTGCTCTTTATAGGACTTAGAAAAAAAAT
Organism: Alauda arvensis; assembly: GCA_902810485.1. Lineage (NCBI taxonomy): Eukaryota > Metazoa > Chordata > Aves > Passeriformes > Alaudidae > Alauda > Alauda arvensis. Next base: position 252,601 of record CADDXX010000613.1, read on the forward strand.
TGGACTGACATTTCAAAAGTATGACTGTGAAAAGAAGAGTTTAGCTTTGCTTAAAAGCATTAGTGCATTTGAATATTTCTTCAAGAGTAGAAGCCTAGATTAGTTTCCTTTATGCCTTGAGAAGACTGAAGCAAGCAATTCTTACATCCAAAAAGAGTATCCCAACCACAGGTCTACAGAACAGCCTAGGAGAATCAATTTTTAAATCCTTCCTTGAAGCTCTGTATGTGGGGAGAATGGCTGAGGTCACTTGGGTTGTTCAGCCCAGAAAACAGGAGATGGGGGGAAAACATCATGGTTTACAGCTTCCTCAGGAGGGGAAGCAGAGGGGTCACACATTCATCTCTCCACTTTAATGACCACTGATAGGACCTGAGGAAACAGCATAAAACTCTGCAAGGGCAAGCTTAGGCTGGGTATCAGAAAAAGGTTCATTATTCACAGGGTATTCAAACCCTTGAACAGGCTCCCCAGGGAAGTGGTCACGGCACCAAGCCCAGCAGGGCTCACAAAGCATTTGGAAATGCTTTCAGACACATGATGCCATTTGGGTTTACCAAAATGTAGGGCCAAGAGTTGGCCTCGATGATCCTTGTGAGTCACTTCCAACTGARGATATTCTATGATCCTATAATGACAAGCAAAATACTCAGCTGTAAATGAAAGGTTTTCAGTTTTGTCTCACTGACCTCACTATGTGTGTGCATTTCCTCTGCCGCTTGTATTTTAATGTAAGTATTTGTACATATGGATCTAAATAACATTCAATAACATTCAGTAAATGTACATTTTTTTAGGCAGATGTGTGATGTGCTAGAACAGTAATAGAGTCACTGAATTTTACCTTCTATGCTTTGAAAGTTTTAACATTATTTAAAAAAAAAAAAAAACACAACTTGAAAGAGTCCATGAAACTCTCTCATTTAGTCCAAAATTAATTGTACTTTTCTGAGAGTCACAGAACATTTCTTCTGGCCACTAGCTGTACTTCCATTGAGATGCACAAACTCAAAGAGAGCAACTGATACGCCTAAAAATCTAAGTGACTTAATCACTCTAAAATACCAAAGGCATTCACACAATCTCAGTTGGCAGACATTGAAACATGGCATAAAAAAATTACAATGTGTATCACTTTCATATCCTGAAAAGTTCATCCTTTTAAGAAATACCTTAATCTGACTAAGACTGTTAMCAACTATTGTCTATGTTCATACTCTGCAGCTGTGCCGTGAGAGAACACCCAGGGGTTTTTAAAYAATGAAACCACCTGTTCAATTTATTATAATATATAAATATAAATAGCATAGAGCACATGGTTCCTCAAGGCAAAAGGTGTAAGTGCTATAATTCTCTCATTACATTATGAAGACTGGAATCACCCAACTCCTTATAGCTACATACAACAAYTAATCAGGTAATCAAAGATAAACCTAAACAAATAACTGGATGTCAAAAGTCATTAAACTTACCTGACAGGCAGATGTATGTTAAATATTCACCCTGACCCCCAGTAGCTAGAAAAGGAATCTTTTTTTTTGTTCTTCTTTTCACTTGAACAGCTCCCAGCATCCTTTCATCATGTGGGGCAAAAATCTCTTTGCTAATTGCAGATTTGGCATTCATTGTAGATCACAGGAATAGCAGACCGCTGCTCTAAAAATAAAATCATAAATATAAAACAATATTAGAAACTCTTAAGTTATATCAAAGTCCACTTAACTTACACRGGCATTAAAAACTCTGAACTTCAAAGAAAGTTCTTAATGCCTCAAAGAATTTAGAAAATAATTTCGTATTCTTAAAGGCAGAATTTTCAAAGTATTTAAGTGTCTTCACTGAAGTTGTTCTCCACACTTCTTAAATTTGCTTATACCAGCTTAGCTTATTTTGGTCAGAAGCACTAGCACTTCAGTATGTTGCAAAATCTTCTCAGAAGAACACCAACATATTTAACTTCATGCAGCTTAAAACCTTCATTAACTCCCCCTCTGATAACGGAGGGAAACTCAGATCTGTGCTCCCACATACACAGGCAAAGCACTGCAAGGGCATAGGGAAGGAGCATCGTGGTTGCACTGGCACACAAGAAGTCACATTCACAGAAGACAGAAAGCTTCAGACTTGGTGAGACTGTTCCTTCAGCAGCACTGCTCCTGGTGACAGCACTTGATTGCATTGCTCTTGCACCTCCTGAAGCTTTAGCACCTCATCCCTCAACGCTGAAATTACTGACTGGGCAGCTGCACAGGAAACAGAGACACCATCGGGGTCAATGCAGACAAAACCACACCTTACTTTTGTGCTATGCAATTTTGACCCAGGTCAGTTCCTCARTGTGTTTCGTAACGAAACAGCACAGTTGATTTAGGAGAGACATTTGTCTCAGGAGAGACATACACATTTGTAGAGGAAAACATTATTGTAGAGAACAGGGAGGGAGGAGGGAAGCTGCTTAGTCATGCACATCCCAAAAAACAAACCTCACTGCAGCTTATGGAAGAGCCCAGCTAAAGGAGGGAGAACTCAGAGGGGACATTAACAGGTTCTTTGTGTAAGTTGTAACTCCAATTAGTTCTGCACTGATGGCTTGTAATACATACACAGGCCTCCATTCATGGAAACTGCTGAATGACACCTTTAATTGTTCCAATATAATGACACTCCAATGAACATACATTAATTTACACTTTTCTGCATTCCTAATACTTTCAAGCTGRCAGATCTTTTTGACATCTTTAGCTTTTTTAGTATGAAGATGATTATACTCAGGCCTGAACTACCTGATAATTCTGCCTGTGGGATCATTTGATATTTGCCATAATTTAAAATAAATCTGAATAAACTACAGTCAGATTATGAAACCACGAGAATCATGGATCCCTTATGTTTTGTGTGCATACTACCAGCAAAGTAATTGTCTTAACACTTTCAGTCTCAAYGTCTTGTTGTCACTATTTATGACTTTCCCTTATCTTAAAAAAAATGGGAAAACTAAAAAAAAAGCACCTGTGAGACAGCACAGCTTAGTCCAAACCGAATTCACTACCTGCTAATTTTGGGATGCAAACAGAACCCTATGCCAAAATAATCTGTAACCAGATACCTCAGTTAACCAACAGAGAGGTAATTGAATTCTGACATGTTTTAGCATCAAGTCACTTTACATGAACCTTTACAGAAGTGAATTGCATTTAAAAATCAAAAGAAAAATCCAGACCAATTTTAAAGGAACAGAAAATGGATATCGCCTGACAAGGTAGGGTCTCATAACTCCCACCATCTTAGTTACTTCTCCTTTACCAAGGAATATATCATCATGAAAACAGAATCAAAAGAATAAATTTACATGGTAGTTACTTGGAGAAAAGTTGTGAAAGRAAATGTGTTGTTTTCACATTTATCACATACTTCTCTCTTCTTCTGTGTTATAGAAATATTTGCAGAGTACACCATGCCAGCATTTAAACTGTTGGGACATTGCAATTAGCTTTTGATTTTTGTCTTCTTTTTTAATTCAAGGCCGCTGTTAACGACTGTGGGTTTAAACACACAGAACTCCTCCTGACTGAAATAGAGACTGATAATCTTTGCAAAGCCCAGACGTTCATGTGCCTAAAAACTTTTCAGTTAATAGCTTTTTGGGAAAACACACAGAAATGCTGTCAGGTTAAAATACACTCAAGTGACAGTCAACTGAAAAGGTGCTTTCCAGATTGCAATGGTCTGATGCTGTTAATTCTGCAACTGAGTTGCTGAATACATGTTTTCAGACATTTTCTTAATGGTCATGGACTGTAAAACAAAATAGAACTTCAAAGATTACTCAGGAATGTACAGGCTTCCTGTATTAAAAAAGATGCAAGTTTTTCTTACCTATAGCATCATAAAATGGACTGTGACTGGAACCTCCAAATAAAGTGTAGACTCCTGGTTTCTGAGATTGTGATCCTTCTGTTCCCAGAACTTGGGTTGACAACRGCTTCAGAAGCCATATTCAAACAATTAATCTAACTGCCAAATCTGATGGGAAAACTGATACTAACASAAACCACAGAAGCCTATTTATTTAAAGAAAGAATTAACTAACTGTGCCTGTGWACAGACTTCTGAGATTGAGATGTCARTATAGTTTAGATGAAGTTGTTTTTCATAGGTCAAAAAATCTGCAGCTGAATTCAAATAAGCAACCATCACCCTACGYACTAGCAGATGTATGCAAAAGACCTTTGCTTAAATGCTTCTTGTTTCCACAAGTGAAGATAATACAATCTCTAGCAATTATAAAAAAAAACCCCAAAAACAAAAACCAAACACCAAACAAAAACAAAAAACACATCCCACCCACCCCAACAAAACAAACAAAAGACCAACCAACCAAAACCCAACAAAAAGCTTCCTCAAGGAACAGGAGTAAGTCTCATTTTTTCCCATTCACCAACAAAATCCCTCTTTTCATTAAAAAGAAAAATACCCAAACCACTGCCTGTGCATGCACAACTTCATGTTGTACATGCATATTTCTTTGCACAATAATGTTTTCTCTTGGTTCACATTCCAGGACAAATTCAAACTATCAGCAGTTTCCACTCAAGGTCCAYATGAACTCATGCACTGGAACACAAACTTTTTTCTCCCCTTTGTACTCAAATACAAAGTAAAATGCCTTAAAGAAACTTTATTAGAGGAACTCTGAGCACTCTGACACAGTGTATTACTGCTTGCAACACTAACCCCTCTGAGGTAAAAGGCGATTTAAAGGTTTCAGTAAACCTGAGAGTACAGAAAGAGAGACCATGTTTCCTACCTCACATGCTTTGTTCCCATATTTAATGGTTCACATATTTACTTCCACTCAAATTATTATAATKATGTTTTTGGCTAAACAAAGATCCCACTTTATTCTGCAATCTTTCACTCCATCTATTATAGCACTATGGAACAGGATGTCAGCATTTACWCTGTGCCCCCAGCACACAAAAGAAACAGAGGGGGAAGATTCCTTGTGTGCATTGGAAGAAGTGCCTGCAATGCGCTGCTCATTTGCATCTTCTCACATCTTTCCCTACTACAATTCTTCTCCAATATATTTCTATCATTAAAAACTCCCTTTAAGAACAGCTGACTATTCCTCTAGAAGGAGGTGGGGGGACAGCAATTAAAAGCAATTTCTTAAAAAGAAGATTAAATAAAACCAAGATAATTAAGCTGAATCCTTWGTGGATCCCACATATTCAATCACACACACACAAAAAAACTGGACAGTTTTCTGGTCAGCCAGAATCTCAGACTGTTTTCAGGCATACAGCCAGCAAATGGMTGATTTATCTCTACACCCACATTTTTCATAGGACTCTATGCAAATAAGCACAAAAAAGGAGATTTACAGTATCTTTGTTGAGGGTATAGGTATGCAGAAAGAACTGTGAAAACTAATCCTCAGCATGCAGAATTYAAATAGGAGTAAATTACAATACAAAGCAAGAGATGGAAAAGGATGCCATGGTTTCCAAAAGGGGGAAAAAATGTTCAGTATGCTAAACCTTGCTGTTTTCAATGATCTTTAGTTTAATCACAAACAGGGATGGGCTCACAAGCCAGGCTAACCACTGAAATGCTGCCTGCAGTGTGAAATCATCTGAGCAACCAACTATTCTTGGAACAGCAACTCCAGCAAGCACTCAAATCTGCTTTTAATAAAGCCACTATCCTGAAAGATGACATCTATTTTAGGAAATCATTGCAAGACACTATTGCCAAAAGAACAGCTTTTGCTATTGTGATAGTTCCCTGGTATTTACTTGCTGGAAGTGTTTAAACTACTTTGAATATTACAGGTCATCAAAATGCTGTATTTGCTGTCATCTCAAASAAATTGCTAGTACAAGTCTGGAAAAGGCAAAAAATAATTTAATACCCAAGGTAACTAATTTATAAATCTTTAAAGAACAAACATTAGAACATACAAGTTCTAAAAGCTGGTTTGCAATACATTTATTAAGCCTAACTTTATGCTAGAGGAATAAAACCAAGTTTAACTAGSTCTGCAAACAAGGATCAAATCAGCAGATCAACCTTACTCTGTAATGGTCAAGGTAAAAGTCTTTAAAATGCTTAAACAGAAAAATAAATCAGATCATCTTCTGTCATCCTTCTATTTYCAAATCTATCTTTGCTTGAAAGATATTTATTTAAAWTAGGACAATAGCAGCAGTCACTGCAGCAGCCAGAAAAATTCAATTACTTCTACTTACATCGGTTTACAACTTTTAGAAGTCCTTACTGGAAAAAAACTCAGTCATTCTTCAGAGTTATTTGTAGGCTGTCACGTTTCCAATTTATTTTTCCAAATAACCTCTCAGCTAAGACTGCTTCATTTGAATAATGTATTAATTCCAAATTRTGACAATTACAAAATTGGAACTGTATTTGTAGCAGCTCAAACTAGAAACAAGAAATGTGTTTTCCCTTACACAYGTAATTACAAAATAAACTGCCCAATCAAGCTGAATAGGACATAAGCAGACTTCAGAGAGCAGCAGCTCCTAAATGCAAAACTTGAATCTTACATGCTAAGAAGTTACTTCTGTCTCTTAAGTGAAGCTTTATATTGTAGCCCGCCTAATCCAACACCAACACGTGCCAGGCTTTACTTAAATCTGAAATACAAGCCTTAACTTTGTTTTTAATCAAGACATTGCTTGATTATGAGAATTTAGCAGCATTGTTTACTGAAACTTTGAAGAAGCCTTGTTTGAATCACTGAATCTCTCAAAAGCTCCTAGAACTATCAAAAGAAACAAGAAAGACTGTACTAGCTACCATACTGTGTGGCCTGGGAAYATGYGAYRGTTTTGGTCAAGGAAAAAAAAATAGAAGAGGAGAAATACACAGTAATAGGATCTTAAAATCAGACAGAAGCAGTGAATACCTCAATGCTTSACAGATTTCTTCACCTGAGTCAGGCAGCCTGAGGCCTTGAGCAATTCCTATAACCTTTTGTTACAAGGCAGCATGATTGGAATTCTGTGCAAGTTGTATGGACCTACAGATTTAAAAGGATAAAGAGCTCTGAATGGAATATGTATTTTTAAAGAGGCAGTAAAAAAAAGGGATGCAAAACTCAAAGGTTCCTTTTTTATTTCATCTGGAACACAAACCTTTAAAAAAAAATACACCTAGAAGTTTTGTACACCTTCCTCCATCAYCCTGCAAAAACCCCAAACGTCTCCTTACAAAGACAGATTATCAGAGACATCACAGAAATCCCACAAATTGGCCAAATGAGAACCAGTCACACTCTCATGTGGAAGACAGAGCAACTGCTTTCAYTTCTGCAGTCTGCTCTGCTGAGTGAAATACTGAATGAAGCATAGAGCAACATGGTAAGTAATACCCGTACTTCCTTAAGGCAGATGCAGCAAAAGCAGAAGATTCAGTATCACTTGGTTCTTTTGAGATGTGCCCCTAAACTGTCTCCAAGTGATACAGAAAATTAAGTAGGAGGTGGCATAAGAAGGCACAAGAGACACATTGAGGGATGGGTTACTGTTTATTCCAGGTCATAAATCCTTTTCTTGTTCTGAAAAGAAACAGTAATTCCAGATCTAGAAGCTAATGTCCTAGTAAACAATATCATAGATCCCAGCTCACAAAAAGGATGTAATATGGAAGAGAACCTAGAATACTGCAATCTGGGAAAATTCAACTCAAATATAAGACATGGTATTTCTGTACTGCAATTCTGTGTGTGAATGGCTGCAGTAGWTTATTTTAAATAGGTGTGGAAGAAAACAAATATATATTTTCAGGAACAGCAGCAAATTAAAATTAAATCTGCTTTTTATAGCATTCTGGATCAAGACTATATTCATAGGAAATTAATAAAATAATAACGCAAGAATCAGTGGACACTGATTCTAAACTGCCAAAAGCAGCAGTGTTCCCTAAATCTGCCCTCCMCTGGAACCAGTATAAAAAGCTGGARGTGTTTCTGGGAGTTGCCCCAGGTAGGCAAAGGCATCTCTGTAGAGGTGGTAGAGCCCTCTCCAGCTCTTTCTGTGTGAAGAGCAACAGCTGGAGACCCACTCAGTTTCTCCTTGTAATAATCCCACAATATGAAATTCATTATTATTTTGAAAAGGTAAGAATTTGAAAATAAAGATAGACAACACCACATTAAACAGCACCACCCAATCTACAAAACTATTTACCAAAATTCAGTCAAGAATTTATTGGGAAGACTGTGCCGGAGTCATCCTTTTGAAACAGGAACATTTTGAATCAAACAAGAAATTTAGGAACTGCCAGAGGTTATAACAAAGTCACAGAGAGACCAGATTTGCATTTGTAGAAATTTGCCCTCAGGACACTGGGACATTCACAGCAGTAAGAACTACTACTTTTATTGCATAAGAGCATTGAAAATCATAGTCTTAAGAGGTGAGCTTAATTCTCATGACCTTTCAGAARTGTTTCGATCTTTAGACCAGTTATTACACCCAACCTTAGACTTTCATTTGGAGGAGGGACTGTCACAGTTTCTTCTGCCATTCCTCACAGATTTCTCCCTCCAAACACCTCACCGCTTTAGAGTAGATGTAGGCTTTTCCCCATTAGCCTACATGTTTTCTGAAATGCGGTCGTCAAGTCTGGACTCACAGCTTCACTGATGGCACCAGAGTCAACTGAAAGAACTATTTGCCTGGTCTTTGGAACAGGCTCCCCAAGTAAGTGGTCACCTCACTGAGCCTGTCAGAGTTCAAGGAGCAGCTGGACAATGCCCTTACCATATGGTTTTGTTTCAGATAGTCCTGTGAGGAGTATGAAGTTGAAATTAGTGACCCTTATGGGCCCCTATCAACTCAAGATCTACAAACTCCTATAAGGAGTGAATACTCCTTATACAGCTACTGCCATACATAGTCAGCAAAACACAAGAGCTTCAGTTCAACATCTACCATGTTCTTCAATCTTTTTGTGAGGAAGAGAAAAAAAACACATTTGACATCTGAATAACTAATTATTCCAACTCAACAGGAGATTTTTGCACTTACTGCTTTAAGGCTATTTCTCCTACTGTACAACAGCTTTACAGTCCAGTTCTGTCTTTTAAGACTTGCAATTCTCTAGATTGACACCCACCAAAAAAGTCAGGAGGTACATTCTGTGTGCCACCACTTTGGACAGKTAAAATTGTTTGAGACCTAATACAGCCTCCTTTCACTGCTCCAGTAAGAACTAGAAAGATACTGACTCCTTAGAATACACTTCTAAATAATTTCTGTGTTCCTATATCTTATGCTACTTCCATGTGAATCTAATTTCCTTAGTTAACCCAATGTGACTAATATCACATGAGATAGCATCAGAGGCACCATTAAAGCAGTTCCAACTTATTCACATGGCCTAATACTTGATTACAAACCCGAATAAACTGGTTTGAAGTTGCATTTGAGCAATTACTGCTTGTTCAATCATTTGTCCATATTTTGGCAGAGAAAAATCACTAAAAATATAAAATTAAAGGACATTGGTGAGAAGGAGCAGCCACRTTCCTCAAGGAAAGGGTAACTGGCTGAAAGGGTTGTAGTTTAAAACATGCAGTTTCTTTCACTAGTTTGTGTTGTTTCTCATTTAACWTACAATCACCTCAAGCACTTGTATTTATTGATTTCTTTCTGTGCTTCTCTTCCTTATGACAGCATAAATGCTTCTGTGGTAGTGCAGTGAASTAGCCAAAAATTATTCTTTTTTTAAGTGATCCTAAAAAAAAGATAGTGATTAGTTTTGGTTTTACTCAGCTCAAGCTCACTGATGTAGCACACTCCACAGCTGTGTATCAGGACATGGGAATGAGGTGCCAGTGAAAAGATTAGGGCTCCCACAGGCCCTCAGCAGTGTTAGTTTACAAGGATAATGAAACTGCACTTGAAAGAGAGAACCCAAAATGGCATGTACTTTCATCAAATATTGAAATCACTGACTAAAGACACGGCATGGAACCAATCTTTTTTGAACAAAATTTTTTAAAATCAAAACTTGCTACAAAGACTCAAACTTACTAAAAAGTGCTAAARGAGGAGTTCATATGGGGCTTCTCCTTGGTAAGAACAAATGGGGCTCAGGATAGTATAAAAATTCTTGGTATACAGACTCCMTTATTGGTTGGGTTAAACTGAAGGGTAGCAAAAAGTCAGGTTAAAAGTCAGGCTCTGTTACGCTGCTATCAGAACTGTTGCCTATAGGAATGTTCAAGACACTTGATGCAATGCTATTACTGCAGTATAGCACCCATAACTACAACACACTAACTCACATCACCTACTCTGTCAAGGCATCTCACAGGAACCAGATTCTGACTCACTAAGTACTGATAATCGAAAAAACACATTAAATGGGTTCATAATTTAGTGTACAGGTTGCCAGAGAGACAGGTTATTCCTACAGTATCAGCTGAAGGTGTTATAAATAAAGAAAAAATTTTAAACCCACAAAACTGTTTGAGCTAACAGCTGGCATATAGTARTACTCTTGCCACTTGCTGTCTCCAATTAGTATAATTCAGTATGCTATTCAATCAGGTTTTATAAACCCTCCCAGTTTCATTTCYATTCCTCCTCACACAACTGATACTGGTACAAACTGCAAATTTCTGTACCTTACCGTCATCCATTAAATTAAATATCCCAAAAGAGAAGGAAGGAACAAAGTCAGGTCTCTCAGGCTAAATATTTTCAATTTTCTAAACTGCTACCTGCAACAACCACATCAGAAAAAAAGTTCCTTTATATTRCTTTAATGCTGTGTACAAAAGCATAGTAATAAATTGGGAGAAGGTGATAAAACATAACATCAAGGTATTAAAGCRTTTTATTTCATCCATCTAAGATGAATCAACATTTCCTGGTAAGTAGAAATAGTGGTTTTTTTCAATCACTCCAAATGCCTAAGAAGAATAACTTACTAGCAAAACGCATAATGCTTCTAAGAATGAAACGTGCAGTTCTGGGGATTTTAAAATCTCTGTAAGAGCAGACACCTCTATGAACTACTACATGAATGTTTTTCTAGAGGGAAAACAAGCACTATGTAAAAGTAGTAAACCATCTGTTGGCAGTGTCCTCATACTTTGCAGCAGTTAAATAAGTACAATTTTTTTTCTGGCAAATAACACAACCTGAACACATTTGTGAAATGCTGCATACTTCCTTCCAAGAATCTTCCAGCGGTTACAAACATCACTCACTTCAAAATGGGTGAGATTAATAAAGCTTGCAAAATTGCAGAGTGTTCTGCAAACAAGAAATTACAAACAAAAATAAAATGGTCTGATCCAGTGTTTTGTTCAAGGGATGTAATCATCTCAGAAATGATTAAAAATGTCATCCACGGCTTTTAGCCCCCACTGTGTTTGATAGATTAGCTYTGCTCTCCTGACAAAATCCAGTTAAGAAAACCATCACTGCAAACAGACCTTGTACATTTGAAATTTATGAGGCTTTGTGGGGTTTTTTTGGGGTGTGTTTTGGTTTTTTGGGGGATTTTGTTTTTGGTTGGTTGGGTTTCTTTAATGAYTGACCTGACTGACCTTTTCAGTCTCAGAGAAAGCTGAGAAAAACCTAAGAAGAAAGCTATTGGCTTTTCTCCTCTTAAGTAAGTCCTCCTTATTTATTTTCATAGTAATTTGTAACCAGTGATCAGTGGCAGAATTATTCCATTTTAATAACTAGAAAGTTTCCATGAAACATGGAGATGGTAATGTAGAAATTTTGTCAAGTGAGAGCCTGTTGGGAACAAGACAATTTTCTTTCAAAGTAAACATAAAACAAATTAATAAAATAGCATTTTCCCCTCTGCATTCCTTGCAGGGAACAAGTAGTAGCTTCTTGAGGATGGGGAAGATTTCATCAGGTTTATGGACCCAGAAAAACCATTAAGTTTTAGATTAGTATCTCTTACAGATCAGTGTAGTATTAATCAGTTGTATTAAGCCTGTTTTACAGGATACCTGTAAAACACATACCGACATTCTACAGTTCTACGTTAAATTCTGAGAACAACACTGTAATAGTGAAGAATGAAAGAATTAGTAACCTAGATAGCCCAAGCAAACAAAAAACATCCTTCTCTACTTCTGTGTCTTTCCATATTGCCAAGAAATAGAGAGGCTGGAGTGAAAACATTAGGAGAATCACGTCTGTTCTGCACGCCTGAAACTGAGACAATATAATATGAGGGCATGAGAAGGTGGACCAAGGAGTAACACCTACATTTGTGTAACAAATATCCTGTCCAGGGAGCAGGGACATGGCAGGACAATACAACATTCAYTTCATATATTCAGGAGTGGTTCTASGCTTATTGCATACAGAACTCAGATTTATAGCCACTAAGCATCTACCCATTTCACATGTCAGAGGGCCATTTTAAAAAACCAARCAACAAACAAAAAACATGATRAAATATACAATGCATGTCTTCCTTTAGAGAAATCCCAGAAGACAGCAGCTCAATCAATGTATCAGACACCCTTCCAACTTTACCGAAAACCACAACTTTACAACAATTTAYGCTGTCTCTAAAGAGCAGGCAGAGCTATAGACCCTGAAATAAAATCATCTCTCAATATATCTTCACAGGCTTATAAAAAGGTAATTTAGCACCAAATGCACACTTGATTGATAAATATACATTTTTAAATTGAGTGGCATTTTTAATTTTCCCCTATCAGATTTTTATATATAGTAACTGACAACATCCACAGCAACAAATCCTCTGCAACAATTCTGYGCCAAAATCAACTTCATATAACCCACATCATATTTCACATGGCCACACTCCCCTAGATAAAATGGCATCCAACCAAAAGAACARGCACATAATCCATACAGAATAATGATTTTTATTCCAAAAATACATTCTGCACCAACAAGAGAAAGAAATACATTCCATCTTTAACTAAGACATCTGAATACAAGGTAAGGGAAAACAACTTACTGCCACACAGCCCTGGCTGTAGTGTGCAGCCCAGAAAACAAATTCATGTAGATACAGATGTGTTTATCTCAAATGTATCATTCTTTTTCTAGCAGAAATAGCCTTATGAAATTCCTCAACGTGTGCAAAACCTAACCACCACTACACAATAGTAGCAACTCGTACAATTGCTCAAGGACAGAAATTTCCAGTTACATACAGGAATACTGTTTCACAGAGAAATAAACTTAGTCCCATCCTTAACCAAAAGAAGCTTTTCACTAGTGGCTCGTGCCAGATAAGTTGCAGGATGTTACCAAATGAAGGGGTCAATATCCTTCATCTTCCAGTATTTTCCTGAYTCATTAGAACACTCAATCTATACTAAAATTTGCAGCTGCACATTAGKATCAACACAGTGAGACTGTGGGAGGAATATGCACTTCTCTTGGCAGTAATMTAGAGTTCATAGGTTCTTAAAATGAAGAAGATTTCTTACCCTCATCTCTGCACCTTCCTTTAGAACCAGGCCCTAAAATTTTTTTAAACTTAATTATTTTTGAATCCTAAACTCATCTCAGAGATAATGATATGTCCTGTTACAATGAACTTACTGACTCATCAGCACAGTTTTTATCTTTTTCTTTCTTAGCTCAACAGGACCCATAACCTCTACTAATCCTAAAACCTTACTTTATTAAAAACTATTAAACTACTTTGCCCTTGTAATCCATCAATAAACATAAGTGGTTAAAARCAATTCCATAATTCAGTAATTAACTGCTTACATACAGCACCCAAAAATTTTTATAARTACATCTTACATTAAATCAAGCGGTCTTTTTCCTATAGGTTTTTCCTTTCATATTTTTGCAGACATAGTAGCAACAAAAAGCATTAAATTCGTAAAAGGCATCAGTAGCATTACCTCCAGACTTGAAACTTCTCAAAATCACCCATCCAGAAATCAGCTACATTAAAAGAATGGTTAATCTAATWACATGAGTGATTCAATCAAACTTCACTTTACCCTTTACTTTTCATTTCACACTGTCAATAGGYAAATAAACATGACTTTATAATCTGACACTTGGCTATTTATTAAACTTAATCACTCTAACAATTTACTTCAAACATATTCATTTCATAAAGGCTAACAGGACAGGCAAAGAAGCTTAAGAACTTACATGGGTGGCTTTAAATTCACAATACATATTTACAACTTCCAACACCTAAAATATGCTTGCATCTTTGAGGCATATAAGAACTTATTAAGACAAACAACATACTTWGAGAAACTAACATTAAGGCTTACTTCTGTGGTTTGCTGATCCACATTGAAAACAGCACTTTGCCAAAATTAAGTACATAATACAAAGCCCACTACATCTGCCCAAAAGAACTAGCTATACAGACAGGCACCATGAGCTCAGATATAAGGAAGGTAAGATACAGATGAAACAAACACATGTTTGTCAAAACAGTATGGGTACAGTCAAGAAACTTGAGARCAATCCCTTCCAGTGAAGAAGGGTTGGGACACATAGAGAAGACCTGTTGAAATACCAGAAAAATCAAGTATAACTCCAAGCACAAGAGGCCCTTGATTTAGAAGCATTTGGCAAATGACASAGTAATGAACTAACAAAGATGTCTCTGCACTCCAGACAAAAGTGACATTCCAGACAAAGGTTATTCTTTAACCCATATAACATAGCCATCTCCTAGCAGAGAGCAGAAAGAACCTAAACTCTAGCAGAAGAAACAAMCTGAGTATAAGTTATGATAAAAAAGGGAGGGACAAAGCCCCACTTCTCAACATGCTATGATGACATCAGAAGAGAAATACATTGCACTGGGAGTATGTATCTTGCCATTTTGTTCAGCCTCCAGAAGTCTCCCGTTCATGCATTGAGGAAGATGTTTCATCAGAGAAGGCAGATTTGTCAAGCACTATTTACCACCTTGGCTCATACTACTCACCTTCTCGTCCTTCATGWGCCTAGAAAGRGCTTCTACTGACAAAATGCAAGAGCCTGCTATGACATCTTGCAACCAAAATGGGAAATGGGGAAATGTAGGGGGTGTATTCTGTCTCTCATTACTTACCCCTTTGCCTTCACCCTATATCTCAATTGTGATGCCCTGCATGTCCTACCAGCACCTCACTGGTGACTTTTGCTCTC
The DNA here is from genome assembly GCA_902810485.1 of Alauda arvensis. NCBI lineage: Eukaryota > Metazoa > Chordata > Aves > Passeriformes > Alaudidae > Alauda > Alauda arvensis. Next base: position 267,765 of record CADDXX010000613.1, read on the forward strand.
TACACTCTTTGGCAAAGAGACTCAGAGAAAACAATGACACCAGAAAATACCAGTAAAGAAGGCTGGATCTTTAGACTACCCAGGGGAGATGAGGAAGATTAGAACTACTTGCTCAGCATTGCAGATATGGTCAAAGATATGTAGGGGTATGCATTATATGCTTTGGTCTGATGCTTTTTAACTGCAATTTAAAATGAAAAGACTTTCTACAGAACGCTTGAGGAATTCTACTTCTGCCATACACTGATATAACATGTTGTAATTCCTGTAACTGGCATTTATTCTCAGAGTTTATTCTATGAATAAGAAGTGAAACAGTGGTAGTGGACAGTTCAGTGAGTAAGTCTGTGCATAGTTATTATACGACTTTTTTAAATAAATACAAACTAGCCATTTCTATGCAAAGGAATTGCAAAGTGGAGATTTCACTGAACATTATCCTTACTTAGTGACTTCCAAGTAAAAAAAGTAAACCCATTGTTCAAGGCCATCGACTTAAAATGGATTCTACTCCAAAATGTCTCTTTTTGTTAGGCAAAAAGGATACACATCCCCACTTCCATGCTTTTCATTCAGGTACAAGAGTATGAAAGTAATTTTTAGTTCTCCTTCAAACTGATCTCTAGGCTGAGTGTGTGAAAAGGTACAATTCTCCCAGCTGAGTGCAATCACAGATGCTTGCAGCCAGGAAAATAAGGTTTCTGCTAAGGACTTGAGCAAAACACACAAGCCACAAAAGATCCAAACCCAACCAGGAAAGAGAGACACTTTATTCTTCTCTAGTAATGGCTGTGAAATTGAGYAGTAGAAGAGGGCAGCACAATCCCTGACTAGGTTTCAGAGATTCAAGAGGATACTTGCAGAAAAGCTGTTCCCTCAATACTGAGCTGAACTTACAGAATGCCAAACCTTGATTTTCAGCACCTAAGATTTTTTTTACTGATATTTTTTAGACATTCAGTGTCTAAACAAAACAGAACTGTTGCTTCAGAACCTGAATTGCTTGTTTCTTTTACTGCAGAAACTCTTTTGCTAATGGAAGCCAAACCCCTCCACTCAGAAGCACTGAARGTGGTCCTCCYAGGCCGTACTATGGAGTGAGAGTGYGAGCAGTGAAATCCAGGACTAGGTTTTACCACAACGGGCTACCACGGTAACTAAATATWTCAGAAACATGGGATCCAGCAGCTAAGGGACAAATATTACATTCTTTGAAGGCACTGAGACTGGATCAGTTTCCATACAAATCAAATTTAGAGAACTTTATGAAGTGTCAGGAAGGAAAGCTCAAGTGCAAAGTGATTGTGCTAACACGACTGCATGCATTTCTRCCAACAAAATTACTGACTGTTCTCACCTTAAGCACTACAGCAYCAAATCTAGAGAATACAGCCTTGCTAGAAATTATTAAAAAACCTGCTACAACTCCTACAAAAGTTAAAAGGAATTAAGTGAGTTAATTCAATTTGACTGAGTAGCACTCAAAGCACTGAGTCACTTTAACTTCTTCTTGTAAATAAATCATAACTCAGCTAGAGAAATAAACTAACATTTCATAAATAAAACCTCAGAAAAGGCAAATGCAGAAGAACACTGCTTAATTTTGACTATTTTCCATCTCCTAGTGCCACAATACTGCTTTTCAAGTAATTTACAGTTAAAATTTGATTTTCTTTGAAACATTTCTGGACTACTTTTAGTCAGTCAATTCAATGCTTTCCCTCAGTGATGTTGTAATCATATATAAATTTAGGCCAAAACTGAATTGGCAACAACATACTGCTCCTCACCACTCCTGACATYCTTCATTTTCTTCCATCACATTCAGACCGTTAACTTTTACTAGCAGAGAAAGTTTTGTCCAAGTCCCTTCAATCCTTTTATTGCAGAATAAAAGGAAACTGGTCTCCTGGAAGAGAGTTCCCAGTATCATAAAGGTATAGAAGTAGGTGGCCATATGCAAGTGTAAAAGAAGGGTAAATTTTACTAACTTCACAATTTTTGGGTTTTTTTTTCTTTCTGGAAAGCACAGTGAAAACCTTTAAGTCTTCTGGTGATCTCATTGCGCTGAGACCAGCACAGTTCCCAAACCCATGACTCATTCCAATTCCAGCAGAAAAACTGCTGGAGAGACAGATGTTTTGTTTATGAATTAATTCCTTCAGTACGTCCTGCTCATAATAATCAGGCTTTACTTTGTATGCAAAAGATAAAGCATGACAGTCATATTCCTGCATAACTCTTTTCTAAATACTATTTTTTGAAAACTGAAATGGCAATGGATGATAGAGACACTTGAATACCTTACTGAGGAAAAAGAACTCTGTCTTGACAAAAAAGGTTTAATTTCCTGGTTATGAACAGTAAAAATGTGTAACTTCTAAATATTCGGGTTTCTGGCTTTAAAGTTTGCACACGGTTCACTGTTTTCTAACATTCTTCCTATCCAGCTGCTTCTGTAACACTACTCTAAGGTGTATCTAATTTGCATTCCAATGAAGAAAATGTGGCACTTCAAACATTTATGGAAGCTAAGTACCCATRTCTTAGTGAAATCCATGAAAAATGGAAGCCAACTTCAAATTCACTGTCAAACTTCTCACTTCAACTTATTTTATTTATGCTCAAATATGTCACATTTCACGTGCATTTAAGGGGATGTCTGCTCTTTATTCAGCCTACATGCTATTCAATACTGCAGCAGACTGACCTCTCTCACAGCTTTTATACCAAATGCAAGATGAGACATGCATCCATGCAGCTGAAATTTTAACAGTCTGGAGAAATCCTACTGGCTAACAATGGTATGCCTTTATTCATTTGAGTAAAAGTGTAGCCCAAACTGAGGCTAATAACTCTGAGAAACAGATGCAACTTGAGTTTGAGTTCCTTAGTTAACGGTATGCTTATGATGAAGATTTATGCTTATTATATGAAAAATACCTATTTTGATATAAAAAAATAGCAATTACAAAGCTATAATCACCACCTCCCTACAATCTTTGATTTTCTATACTTGCATCAAAGCAATCAACATACAACTGCTTCATTCAGGCGTACTAAGGGAGGGCATTGACAACTATCTGACAAGGATATAGAAGTACAGAATGTAACAACTAGAGTCCACTTAAATCAAACCAAGTTTAATACATTAACAGTCATCAGCTGGTAACTTCTGGGTTCAGAGAAATGATTCTGTCCCAGTCCCACTGCATTCTACCCAGTCAGTTTGAGATCAATCTAGTTTCAAAGCCATTGGAAACAATATTAAAATGACTTGACTTTGTGTCTACCTTCTAAGTTAAATAAGATACATCAGCAAGCAAACCTCTCCCAAATGTAGCAAGTGGCTGATTATGGTATTTTCATAATCAAGTATTTGCACAAAATCWTTTGCTTTACATAATGCTCATACTAAGATTAATATATATCATTACTAACTTTCTTCCTTTATGTACAGCCAACTGCAAAAACCAGGTYTCATTATGTCACATAAAGTGAAAACAATGGACTTTGGAAAAAGTCTCAGACTTTTTGTTGTTTCTGTAAGGCATATGATCTTTGGTACATGAATTAGATGAACAAAGTTCATACACTAATTCCTATTTAGCATAAAGGAGAAAGAAAAAACACGGAAAGATGAGAATAGAATAGTGGAAGTAATCTGTTTTTCTCAGCCAAGTTACAAACKTAGGCTACAATTCAGCGAGAAGACATCTGCAAACAAGTGATGMCAAGCTGTTATTTCCATAACACTCAGACCAAAAATGAAAATTGTATGCTAGAAGTACCAGCAGGGATATACAACAAGAAACATTAAAGTTGTACACCATATCACTGTTATAGAAGATAAAGTTTATAATGAGCACGTTCAAGAAATAGCTAGTCACATCTTTTGAAAGTTACATTTTATGGTGTCAAAGAAGGTTGCCAATACCTACATGATCTTTCTGTGCTAGAAAACATCCTCAGCCGTGTCTTCTCTACAACCTGACAACATACAGGCATTTTAAACTCTTCTATTAGGCATTTTAATTTTACAGCTAAAATCTTGTGTAGGTTTTGTCATGACCCTGACAGCCTCACTGGCCCTGTATAGTCCCCTTGGGGCTCCCCCACCCTGCCCAGGACCACATGTCAGCCCTCCAGTTGCCAGCCCAGCAGGGCCCATTTCCAGCTCCCCCAAGGTGGCCACGGGCTCCACCAAGCCAGTCCCACCTGTAGGCCACATCCCAGTCTGGCCTCAGGCATCCCTACAACCCTATCAGACCATAGTTTCCCCCAGCAGGYCTGATCCAGGCCTGCTGATGGGCTGATATCCCAGCCTGGGCATGACYTCATCCCCAGGGATGTCCCATGACCCCGGCTGAGGCCACCCAATGCCCCACACCCCAGGGAGCCCTCACCACTACTGGTGCCACGACCACAGGGAGTCTCCAGCTCATAGGGCACCTGGGCAGGTTCAACCAACAGCAGAAACAAAAGATCAACTTAAAACAACCAGCAGCTGTTTGCACAAGGAACACCAGCAACAGCTTGAGTAAACACACTAGGCAGCAAACAGGATCCAACACCTGTGCTTGCTCAAGCCTTCTCCTATCACACAGTTATTCCAAGTCACATAAGGACASGTAAAGGGAAAACAAAAGAATCAAGAAAAAAAACCTGATTTTTACTTGCTTTTAGAAGGTTTTAAGTAATGGGTGGCAGATCACGAGGCAGACTACTGCAAAAGGTAGCACAGACGAAGTGATGAGAGTAGAGAAGCACAAGGAAGGAAAGTCAGAACACCTAATCATTGCTTGCACACAGTAATTCAGCAGCAGTAGCCAGCTGGAGCTATTTCTTCTTCAAATAAAGGGTAATTATGCAAGACAATGTGAAAAGCYATACCACTGAATCAAAAACTTTCGGCTTATATGTGGTTAAGCAAGGGCAGCAAGGACTTCAAAACTGCAGATGGAGATCTTCAGAGGRAGGTCTGCAAAAGTTCTGCAGAATGACAGCAGCAGCCTGATTTGATGATGACCTAGAAAGGCTATAGCATCTCCCTTAGTCACCACACCTCCTGTAGGCAAGCCTCAGTGCACAAAGCCCAAGTGACTAATGATGTTCTTCGAAACACCAGCATAGCAAGAAAATACTTAGTCCTGCTGACAAACTCTGARCTGAGACTGAGTGGAAAAGAAAAATGATACAAGCAATTCTAGTCTAATAAGAGCACCTTAAAAATCACTTCAGTGACACTGGCAAGAAACCCAAATTTGATAGGAGCTGCCAAGCCTTGTCAGTTCTTCCAGTCTAAGTCAAGATAACAAGATAACCACTTCAACAACAGTATGATAATTAAGAGAGCCAAACACATCATATATGCGTCAATAAAAATTCCTGGTTATTCAAATACAACAGTTCTTGTATAATAGAAGTAAGTGCTCAGACTACAACTCATCAACATTTATCAACATCCTGGAGCATAATCCCATTCTARTAAGATGATAAATAGGGCAGGCCAAAAAGGAGAATTAAACACATAATGGTCTCGCTCACAGTTTAGAATGGTTCCTGTTCCATATGGGCCACCCAGTAGGCAGTCATCTGAATTTCAGGGAGACTCTAGTCTGTAAACTTGAAATTAAAACAGAAAATAAATCCTTGAACCTCTAAGCATGTATAAACAGAAAGAAAAAAGAAGTCCAAACAGTTACCACTGCTATTGTGTACTCATAGCAGCGGAATTGTGCAGTGGTTCAAAAAAAGTTAAAGCAGTTTCACAGATACTAGAACATGTAACTATCAATAAGACACTAGGCTAGAAGCCTCAATAGTTTAATTCTACCTTTCAAAATGCTGGGTATACTACAAAAAAAAAAAAAAAAAAAAAAAAAAAAAAAAAAAAAAAGTGCAACTTCTCCCAAACAGTTATGAGAAATTTTGAGGTAATATTTCAAAATAAACCTTGCTGAATTTCAAAGGCTTCATTATTTTCTGCAGGTTTTCTCCCACTTTAGTCAGTGAAGATATAAATTGACATGCACAACTCCCAATTTTAAATAAGCACTCTTATACCCACTTATARGTAAAACAGATTCTTTTCAGCTTTCTCTGTTGCATGAGGAGGCAACATTTTGAAATTCAAAGCAGAAAACATCAATAAAACCTAAAACTGGTACCAATGACAGACAAAATTTCTGTTAYGACTTACTCATAGTAGAGCACCAAAAACAATGGATCAACTTATTTCTCGTGACAGGAGAATGAGGAAGTTTTTGTTCAGAAAGAAGTTCAACTCTACTGAAACTCAGAAAATAGATTTCAAAAGCATTTCAAAAGATCCAGTCCCYACTGGGGGTAGCTCAAACAAACATTATTTGCAACTGATATTTCTCTAAGCAGTTAACGCCAACTCAAGGTTTCATTTTCTAAAGATTTTTTTTTTGCCCCAGGACATGAAATCAGGAAATGTCATTGCTACATCTATCTAAACCAAAGGAAACCCACTTTGGGCATACAAGATATTAATAAATAAATAAATAGAATAGAATAGGCAATTGCTTGGTTTAATATCCTTTAGTCTAACTAATGTATTTTATATGATTTATACTTCAGCTGCATCTGCATAATACTTCAAACTCACAATCACTGCCAATGGGCATAAATGCATTAACATGAAATYAGTAATCTGACATTTCAAAATCAGAAACTATTGTCCCTATACTGATGTATAAAATTAATCTGAACAGCATTAGAAGAAACACAGATCTAAACCTTCAAAATTCAAATTTAAAACTGAAAAAAGTAAGAGCTTTCTATTTAGCACATGATAATCCTGTCATTTAGCATATGACAGATCAAAACTGCTAAATATCTGTTTATCCAAGGGAARAGCCTGTACATTTTGGTTGTGGAATATACAGTTCCTATTTGACAGACGGACATGTCCTGTTTGCACCATACTTAATTACATTCCTCTCTTACTTGAGCATTCCTTATTACACACCAGGTTCATGCTTGTGCTTGTGACACATGAGGTAACTCCAGGGCTTATGCACAGGATAAAGGTATGCAACAGACTCATAAGTCACACATATCCAAGCTAGGATAGCTCAGCACTTTTGCAGCAAACCACAGACAGTACAATGGGCAAATGATAAATGGTGAGCCTGACAAGTGTTTTAAGACGGACTCCTTGCCAGCTGCAGGAGAGATCCCACAGACCCATTACAAGCACCCCAAGGGGATTCATATAATCTACAAGGAATTTGGAAAATTCCTATCAATTCAAAARTGGATTTGAAAACTGTCACTTATACTCAAATTGACATTTTCACCCAACTAAAAAATCCACAGTGACAGCCATCAAGCATTCCCAAAGGAGAAGGAAACCAGAAACATAGAACATATTCATAAAGAGAGGTTAGGTAAAGCTATAAATKAAATCAGTCAAGTCTTCAATGACAGCTGAAATCAAATGAAAWACCTAAGATTCCAATTCCTACAGATTTTTCCCTAACAGTTATTTTTTCAAACACAAAATACAAGTCTTTAGGCAGAAAGTTTAATTGGTTGCTTTGTATCAAGCAAGTTCCAGACAGAAACACAGTTTTCCTTCTTTTCCAAAATTAGGTTTTGACTGAACAGAATTTCTGGGATGATGAAGCATACTTACTAAACACTACCAAAAGAGAAACACCATGCAATTTCCTTTCAGTTTTCTTTGAATTACTGCATGTGTGAATTAGTTACCTTGAAGAACAGCAAATTATATTAATTATGAAAAAGCAAGGTGCCAGTTACCACCTTCTAGCCTAATCATACAAAGCAAAGAGGTTATCAATGTGCAGAGAGCACAGCTCTTCCTTCAAGCCAAAGCAGCAGAAGATATTATCAACTTCACTGATGAATAGTTACATTTTAGGTGGTTTAATAATACAAAATGCTCCAAAATACAAGAAAACCCAAAACACCCAAACAATTGAATGAGTGGTAATTCTGTGCCAAGTACATAAACTGAAAGTAAACTGAAACAAAACACTAGATTTGAAAACTCACATTCATAAATTATTTCCTGCTGTCTCACATAAGGTTCCCTCTTCCCATTTTAGCTCTGAGACAGCACTCCACATATGACAACAGAGGGGTTAACATGGGTTAACCAATCCAGTGTATCTGCTTTATTAAACCAACAAGAAAAAAAAAAGGCTATGAAAAAACAACTTACTGAATAATATGCCAAACCACATGTGTAAAGGAATAAAATGGAATAGTTAACATTCAGCTCCATGCCATTCATTTCCCCCTAAAATGTAATGATAATTAGATGGGTCATAAAATGCTCTTCTTTTCATTATGACTGATGAAATGCATTAAAGCTGACAGGGTATTACCTGACAGTAATTAGGTTTTGTCATGAATTAAATTATTTGAAAGCAGGCTATCTCCCCAATCATGCAATTTACAGCAAGATTTTTTTTTTTTTAATCTGTGCTACAGAAGAGAGAAAGAGAGATAGAAAATAGCAGTTTTTCTCTTCATAATCATATGAATTATTCACAGAAAAAAAA
>CADDXX010000613.1:281827-339367 GCA_902810485.1 Alauda arvensis
AAAAAAAAAAAGGAAAAAAAGAAAGAAGCAAACCCATATGCAAAGTTCAGATTTCCAAACCATTCTCACCTGAGTACAGGGATAGTATCCATAGGACAAGATTCCCTTTCTCTTCCTGCTCTATTTCAAAATGACCTTTCTTTGATTACCTTCATAAACTTGTGTTAAACAGAATTTTGTTTCTGGGTGGCTGTCTTCTGTGAGAGCTAAGAACCACGTGTGGACTGTTTCYGTCCTTGTAGAGAGTTACCATAACCAGAAGAAACTTCTCTCTCTAGAGAGATTGATAAAAGATTATTCTATAAGGAGTTCAGACCTTAGGTTCTGAGTTCTTGCCTTTATAAATGTCTGTAAAGAAGAAAAGAAGCTGGTGGGAGAGGGGGAAGTGTTTTAGAAGTTTCATTTTGATTCTTTGTTGGTTTTTTTCCCCTCCTTGTTAYCTTTTAGTGTGTGTGAATAAACTATCTTTGTATCTTTTAAGTTKGAGCCTGTTTGCTTTTCTTTTAATCCTATCTCACAGCAGAAAAACCCTAAAACCACCACAACTTGTTTTGCTAAATTGGAAATACCTGTGAACATTGCTGTGCCCACTGGTGGAAAATGGTAGGCAAAAGGAATCTTGAACATGGAAAATAACGCAAAAAACGAGTATGCAGGAGAACATCCATTTCTGTTTCCAGAAAATGAAGTACAGTATCCACACTACCAGTCTAGAATTTAGAACAGCTCATAAAAATAATATGCATTAGGCAGCCACCAGTGGCATTATGCAAGCTTCAGTGTGACATCAATGTTCTTCTTTTAAAACTCAAACCACTAAACAGGAYTGATGTCTACTGACTTGTGGATTAAAAGAAGCTGCTTGCAATGAAGCACTTGGTTGACTTAAGAGATTGCATTTTTAGAGAACCATTTTCTGGCAGTCTCACTGCTGCACACATTAACAGAAGATGTCAGAAATCATATTCTAAGAGGGGAATTGCCACCTCCACCTTAGAAAGGAAAAAAAATCATCCCAACTAACTTTATCAGCATAGTCATAATTCTAGTGTCTGGCAGGAACTGTCAGTCTCTTACTGCAATGTTTCCTCTCATTATGCAGTTTAAGAAAAAATGCRAAATCAGCCCAAATATTGCTTAAAATTATGATGATAATCCAGGCACAAAGTTATTTTTTTCACCACAGTACTACATTCTGTTCAACACCTCTATTTCAAYTCCATCAAGCTGTAACTCCTGTCCTGTGCTTACTGTTTTGATATACTTTTGAGGAATCTGCAAATTTTATACCACAACCTAAATATAYTGAAGTGATAATGAACTTAGCTGGTTACAGGAGATGAAATCCTTTCCCAATTTATGGATCTCCAGCATGCATTTTTTGGGAAGGGGRGAGGAGTGGGCAGTACTATGCAGAAAAAAAAGGAATTAGGAGCGATGTGTTAGATCTGGATCTTCCATAACTGTGCAATATTACCAGTTCTGAACCACACAAGTCTGCTTTTGACTTTTTGGGTGCTTTTCCCAAAGAAGATGCAAAAAGAAGTTTACCTACTACCGCTTTTTACATGGACTTCATTTTAGTAAGTGTTTACACTACTTTGTGCCCAATCTTTGAGCCTATGTCCTTCAGTTCACATATATTGATAGACTACATTTTGGAGTAWTTCAGTTTTGTTTGAAGAACAATGTTTTGATGAGAGAGAGATCTAGGACAGTTTTATAGCTTTAATAAAATGCCCTCATTGCTATTATTCACGATCACACTTTCAATGAGAATAGGAATGATCTCATTTTTCTTTCCTTTATTTAAGGAGAAGCAGAAATCTACAACAACACAATCACACATGGTTGAAATTGGTGGTATGATCCCAATATAATTTCAAAATGTGAATAGAAAGGTGTAGGTGAAAGGGAGAACATTCACAACTTGCTTCACGTTACCCAAGTTTCATGAACAAATGTGGTTCTATGTATTTCAGGGCTTTTAATACTACACTGAACAGCTTACTTAAAAATTAACATGTTATTCTGGCTACCTCTGCTGTAATTGACAATGAAAGAAGATGAATTTCATCTTCCCTTCAGGCCCATGTAATCTTTTTTCATTTGCAATTTGTCAGCACCCCCAAGATGCTAAGAGTAGTCTTCAGCCCTATTCCCAGGCTGTACTATTGCTGGGACAGAAAACTACAGACTTTTTCATGCAATGTTCAAACCCAGTCAGTGTGCCCTCTGAAGCTCTCACAAGAAGGTTACATCATCTTCCCTKGTGCTGCAAAGGCAATGCTAACTAGGGTTCACACACAGAAAGAACTWGGTCCTTCAAACATCACCAGGTTTTCTCTGCCTTCTGTTAGCAGAACTCACCCTTCCCAGGATCTTMGCTCCCAGCAGTCAGGAGTGTAGTGAATACAGCTGTATTCACACTGGGGAGATGTGTTTTCAGTGTACCAGCACATTTGGTGACTTTCGAGTTTACTCTAAGATGTGTCAGGTTTCCTAAAATAACGTACAAATGTTTGCTGAGCATTCAAATGTGGACAGTATTCCTTCCAGCTTTTGCAGATATGTTAACTGCTTCAAGGCATCCAACACCCTGTAAGCCCAAGGTGCCAACACCAGAGGAAGGCATAAACAGAAAATCAAATTGCTACTCGCTTTATCACCAAAAGTTCCTGCTCTTCTTACAATCAAAGCAGATAGCCTTGTTAAACAAACTATGTAAATTTGATTCAAGATCAAATGCAAATGTTTACTGCCCTTTGTCTTTCCTGCTATACAACAGAACTATTTACCGCTCTGATGCCTTTTCACAACTGTAATAAGAACAATTCACATCTAGTATTTCCTTGTACACAGCTCTGTCTTCACCAGAAACACAATTCCCTCTTCTATTCTTTCTTGAAAGGAATCAAAAACGGCTTTACTCAGGGGATGTAAGCCCTGTTACAATACAGTGGGCAAGGCTAGAGAAGTGTGAGAATGTACACTGAAGCCAGAAGGAAAATATTTTTACAAATTTGCATCAACTAGGATCCTGTTCTAGAACTGTTAAAATCTTATCCAGATTATTGTTATTAATACACTTTTGTGATTAGCACTCTTTACTGCAATGTGCATGGCATTCTATACCTTGTTAAATATCAAGGTTTTCTACATTTTTGCTGGTAGCTTAACAYTTTTCTTTGATATCTTCTCCTTTCAATATTAAGCTTTCACACAATCATGCGGTAACCTGAGTAGGCAACCTGCTGCAACTACAGTCTTTTTAACCACTCATACCTCTGTGAAATTTGGTAACAGGATAGAACAGAAGATAAAAGAAAGGCAATCCAAGTATAGAACACCAGAACAATGAGAAAGAAACTTAAAGAAGAAAACAAAAGAGGAAGGGAATCCCAACTAATTTTTACATGAAGACAAATGTGCAACAGTGACAAGACTGACTTAAAAGTAGAAATGTCTTCCTCCAAGAGTAAGAAAATCAGTAAGTGTCACACATTCAACAGTGCCTCAGAATCCTGTGAGGTACAGAAGTACCTTTAAAGTTAATAATGGTCTGTGCTCATTAAGTTCAACAACCGTAGAAATCCCTGAGAGAGATTTTCAGGACAGATAGGTAAAGCCTCAGAGATAATTACTTATATTTAACACCTCTTTCAGTAGCTCTCCCATTATGCAAAGATTCAGCCGTGCATTTTATCATAGATGTTATCACTAATAAAATACATTAAACACAGTATAACATTAAAATAAAATAAAATACATTAAACACAGTATAAACAAAAGACAAAAGCAAAAAACCCAAAACTAACAAAAATTTTTCCATACCCCACAGAGATAAGGCAGACCCATTTGATTTTGCACGCATTCACTTTGCAAATAACATTTTCATCCCTTAYCCACCAAGTATCAGCTATCATGTTACCATCACAACAGTTTCTCAGGGTTGAATATGGTAAGTTTCAGTCTTTAAACAAAACAAATCAACCCACCCAAAAACTGAAAGGTCTGAATCCAAGCCCTGGTAGATATAGGAAATGCTARAAAGTTGTTTGGGGTTTTTTAATAGTGAGTTTATGTACAATGCAGATGTACAGTATGCATTTCAGGGGTGATGCTGAGTCAGAATATAAATAGCCTTTATTCAGCCTGACAAGTACAGCGAGGCCACCAATGAAACACAGTGCAGACAGGCTGGGAAGTTTCAAAAAGAAAGACCCACTAAACAATATCCTTATTAGGGTCTTAGTGCATCCTAAATGGAATCTACATGTGCTTTCTCTCAGTCATTCATCACTAAGGTGGCTGAACTTAGTCTTCCACAAGTTCATATGCTTTCAAGAGTCAAACAGAACTAATMACTTTTTTAAAAGTGGGATATTATCAGGATTACAGTAATCAAACATTTTTACTATTCCTGTCTACATGTTAGAAAGTTTTCAAAGATTAAAAGAGGAATCAAGTACATTTTTAAAGTTAATGTCCCAAAATACTTGGGGCAGAGGGAAAAGGAGGGAAGGGGAAGCTTAGGGKTTTGGTTTTTTCTTCAACTAAGGATTTGCATTAATCCATTTGCTGAAAAAAGAAAGAAGCATTTCATTTGCAAAGCACACATTTGTTGTGGACTACAAGATCTATTAGTATTTGAGAACCTTCTATCTCTCCAAGAAAATTTAGTACAAAAAGGTTTGCAAGGACAGGCAACTCTGTAAAAACCAGTATCTGTAATAAAGGAGACATGATTGTAGGCACATAGCAYATGATAGAAATATTGTTCTTACAACTTCTTAAAAGGCTTTCATCTAGCTTTTACAAGGATACTAATGTCTCAAAAGCTACATCATTATAAGAGCTGCTTCTAAATCCTCATGAGAGAAAAAGATTCTAGAATTCAGAAAGAGTCTTTGCTTTTAGCTACTATGCCTACTGATGTTTCATTCTTTCTCCAAAGAGCMATCTTTTGTATGGCCATCTGCACAGCAAGTAAAGAAAGCAAGAGATGTTTTCCCAAATAAAGATATTACAAAACTGTGAGTATAGCCCTAATAGACAGATGCATACTTGGAATTCTTTGCAATTCATTAGTTTTAGTTGCTCACTCAGCTTGACAATTCTAGCATCATTTATACTTGAAAGACTATTTTATAACTGTAGGAAAGAAAAATCCATAGGATCCCCAAGAGAACTGAAAGATTTCCATCTGGAATCAAGCAAGGATCTACTGCTAATAAATCTTCCAAAAATCATTTTGCCTCAGATGTCCATTTAGGCCAAAGACCAAAACAAAAAAATCAAAACATTGTGGTTATGCAGTGATGCAAATTCACTTCTTAAAAMGCAAGGACCTCAGGTATACATAAATATGTAACTAATTTACAAATTMGGTATACTAAAGATAACCTTTAACCAATAATTCAAAAGAAATAGAAACAATAGAAAATTCAAAGTACAATAAAGATATTACCTGTACTTAAAGTGCTAAGACATTTCAGAACAATGAAAACTGCTAACCAGAAGCAGAAGCAACCCTTCAGTGTCCTCCTGTACCTTGTAATACAGTTAATATTACACTGAAATCAATTGCTCCATTCAATGAAAGATTAGAAGATAGCAGATGCATTTCTCCTGTTTTTGAGTGTACATTACTCAGATTTTAAGCTTAATTAAGTACAGAATACTCTGCACATAATAAAGCATATTAGACTTGCCAGCACCATACTGAGGCAAACAACCACCAACCACTTCAAATTTGTCTTTTTCTTTTCAGTGACCCTTTAGCAATGGCAAAGCATTGGTTTCTTTTGTTCCACTACAGAATAAGAAGCAACCATTTAATTAGATATCTAACAACTCCAGGTCCTTCCTTATTCCATTTACATTTCCTCCAGCTTTTCATTTTAAGATGTTCAGAAACAAGTTATCCAGCTCAGCTAATTTAAAAGTATTTATTCATAACAGCTATTATTTACTCAGTGTGTGCTGAATATTTCACATCCTGTCACAGAGTGAAAAATCCATATCTGGAAAGATCCAGAACACACGAGAGTGGCATTTATAGAACACTTACTTTTCATCCCTTATCATCAATAACCTTGTTGTTTCATTTAAAGTATGCAACTCACAAGAAGCGTTGTGAAAGGGGAATAGAATTGAAAGTAGAGGGAAATGGAAACTACAAAGTAAATTGCTGAACTATTGAATGGTTTGGGTTGGAAGGGACCCTAAAGATTATTCAGTTCCAGCACACATGGCTGGGTCATGTCCAGCCTTCACCCAGCAGCACACCCAAGTGCTTCTGGGCAGGGCTGCTTTGATCTGTTCATCTCCAGCCTGTGCTGGTACCRGGGGTTGTCCCAACCAGGTGCAGCACCAGCACCGGGTCTTGTAGAAACTCCTGAGATTCCCATGGGCACACTTCTCAAGCTTGTCCAGGTCCTTGTGGACCACATCTCATCCCTCAYGTGTGTCAACATCACCACTTGGTGTCATCTGCAAACTTGCTGAGGGTGCACTCAATCCTTCTGCCTAYGTCAACAATGAAGATATTGAGTAACACAGTTTACACATCCCCAAGGGACACCACTCGGCACTGATGTTCCTTGGGACTTYGAGGCATCGACTACTACCCTCTGGATGTGACCATCCAATCAATTTCTTATCCATTGAACAGTCCACTCAGCAAATCCTTCTCTCTCCCATTTAGAGAGAAGGACGTTGGGGAGGACCATGTCAAAGGTCCAGAGAAATGACATCTGTAGCTTCCCTTGTCCAATGATGGAGTCAATCCAACATAGAAGGCCACTTGATCAGGCAGAACCTGCCCTAGGTGAAGTCATGCTGGCTGTCCCAAGTCACCTTCCCATCCTCCATGTGCCCTAGCATGGCTTCTAGGAGGATCTGTTCCATGACCTTCCCAGGCACAGAGGTGAGGTTGACAAGTTGGTAGCTACCAGGATCCTCCTCTCTATCCTTTTTCAAGATGGGCACAATGCTTCCCCTTTTCCAGTCATCTGGGTCACATCTTACTTCTTCCCAAAAGTTACCTTGTTTCTAAGAAAAGCCAGAAAAGTACAAATATTTAAATGAGGAAATAAGAACATGAAGAAAGGTGAAAACTCACCTATTAATAGAGAGAAATCAATCTCTAGTCAACATTTTTGGACCTAAGATGCCAAAGTTATTGTTTAAGCTGATGCACGACAGGGAAATAAGCACCTATTAAGTACCTTAAGAAATCCCTGGGGACTGCTAAATGAGGTTTGAAAGAGAACAGCCTCATGATTAAAATCACATACAAGGGTTGCTAAGATAAGAAATAGTGAGAAATGAGGAAGAAACAGACAAAATTATAAAGGCAGAGAACAAAGAATGATATTAGAAGGAGATCAGACACAGCTGAGACCATGTTACAGGAATAATCCTTGTCCAAGGAAGACAGCTGAACCAGTGCTACTGGTTCATTAATCAGATAAATACCTCCCATAGCTCCCACACCTCAGAAGACAACTCATTGCAGCCCTCCAAGTTTCAGTGGTACTGAACTCTCATTTCCTCCCATCTTCAGACATGTTTCTAAGGGGACTGCTGCACTTCCTGGGAGTCCTATAATATCTCATTTCTATTTTTGGAAAATTTTATTCACAATAACATACTACAATATGTAATATCACAGTCTGGATTCCACTTTTCTGATCCCTACTATCCCCTCCACAGTATAGCTCACTGAGTGAAACGAAAAGCATTTTCCTCTTACTGCAAGCTAAATTATGTATTTGCCCCTCTGCCAGAAAAGCAAGGCTCCCTTTTAGTCATAACAGATGTCAACTGTCAACCCCACCTCATACCACTCTTTTGAAAAGGGAGGAAGAAGAAATGTTTAAATGAAAAGCCAAAAATAAGTATTCATGTCAAAGCTTGGAACATTCTGAAGTTCAGATAAGTCTGTGCTGTTAGAAAATGAAATAAATCTACACAGTGCAGTGAACATACAGAAAAGTAAACTGGGATTTACTGCTTTGTCACCAGCAGGAAGTGAGAAAATACTCATGGCCATCAAACCAGCTCCCTAAGAAACACCCAGACACTGCACCTTCACAAGGGTGGCTTTCATTGCTCCACCTGTGGAAAATTCATTTCCTTCTGGGCAGAGACATGCACAGACCATGTGCAGGGTACATACACGAACTATGGCAGACACAGAGGAAGACACAACAGATGCACAATGAAAGAGAGACAGTCCATATACATCACTGCCTGTTTTACTCTAGAAACCTAAGTAACAGGTTATAAACTGGAAAGGGAAGATATTTGTGTTATACATTGGGCAAGAGTCTCCMTGGGATAAATTCACAAATTTTAATACCAAGATGACTTCAAATGCACACTGAGTTGCTTTTAAGTTTCTTACTGAATTGCTTAAAGGATAAAAATAAACTCTGATATGCAGATAATCTATAAAAACAGAATTATAAAGATATATTATTATCACAGTTTCATCACAGATATCACCTTGAAAAACTCATTTAAGATCATTTCCTTCTGCAGGGAATGAGGGGCCACCACACCCAGCTCATGAATGTACCGGAGTTCAGCATCTGCTAAGCACTTGTGGGACCACCAGGTCAGTGTTACAGGGCCTCACAAATGCATTCTTCAGCTTGATCACTGCTCAGAGAGCGTTGTAGGGAAGCCTCACTTAGCACTCAAAGTGTACCTAGGTTACTGTCAAAGACTATCCATTCCTGCACTTTCCACTGCAACCAAATGGAAAAAAAAAAAAAAAAAAAAACACAAAACCAAAACTGCAAATTTAGCTTTTGAATGAATAACAAGCCTACTTTCACACACAAAACCAGCCAGTATTCTTAAGATTTGAAGACATCAGCTATTACTGTTTGAAACAAGCAACTAATCACAAGCYATGTCAGCATCTTGACTATATCCTGCTCCATAAGTTTCCATAGGGGACAAACATGAAATAAACAAGTGTCTGATGCTACAGGAGAATTCCCAGTTTTCTTTACCCAAACATCCAGAAAACAAAATCAAACTAGTGGAGAGGAACAGAAAGCAGAGTTGCAAAGATGGTTTTATCACCCCCTTAACAGGAACACAGAAGCACTGTTACTGCACTCYAAGGACAATAGGATCAAGCCTTGCCTCAGCCCAGACATGCCCACTTTCACAAATAAGCAGTCATTTCTACAAGAATAAATGAGAAGACTTATATGGAAATAACAAGGAATAGAAWTGGACCCATAGGCATCTGGAACCATCCTAAGCCCTTACACCCCCACTCCAAAACA
The DNA here is from genome assembly GCA_902810485.1 of Alauda arvensis. Lineage (NCBI taxonomy): Eukaryota > Metazoa > Chordata > Aves > Passeriformes > Alaudidae > Alauda > Alauda arvensis. The sequence goes on from CADDXX010000613.1 coordinate 291,139, forward strand.
CTGCTCTGTCTTTCACAATAACAACCACCGAAAGGAAAAGAAGGGCATTTTAATGCAGTGTTGCTTCACATGACATGACTAAATCCAGTATATTTCTTGGCTGACAGAGCTTATCTTTGAAGTTTTCTTTTTAGGAGATTAAAATGCATACTGTTAAAAAAAAAAACAAAACTAAAAGTAACTGAAGTCTAGTATTTTTTAATTGCATACTTCTTGTCCCCTAAAATGAAGCATTGTCTAACAACTAAACAGAACCTGAAACTAGTAGTTTATGTAATTCTTATGAGGATCTGAAGGTGCCCTATACMTGGCTCCTATCTACTAAATTCCTGAATCGAGGTATAGGCACACTGGTTTTTTAATCCCTCAAAGGCTGTTACATTAGCCTTTGGTCAGATAAGGCCTTTGAGATAAAATATCATATTGGACACAAAGAATTTGCTTTTAAGACACTAAATGTCATATTTCAGATCCCATCAAATCATTGAAGTAAGTTAGAGGTCCTAGGTCCTAACTTCCTCCTGAAAAATTTCACAGATAATCAATTATCTTTACGTTCCCAGAGCTTTCTCAAGAGACACCCCCATGCAACTGATTTCCTGGGCTGGGGACAAGAAGCACCCACAATTCAGTATGACCTTGGCAAACTGAGGCATGCAGGGATAGCGGTGTGTCAAGATGTGTAAATGAGGTGTAACCCAAMAGACACAGCTACCTTCAGCTAACACAGCAGTCACAAAATTGTATTGCCTYACTTCCTACTCATATAAAAGCTATTTCTGTTCAGGCTTTTTAATACTGCTTAYTGAAGTAATGTCATTACTATTTTGTGAAACACTACAATGTTTTTTGTATCGTGATTCATGTCCCTAAGGCTTTCAACTCCTTCTGACTAGACAGGAAATATGGACACCTCAGGTCAGGAGATAATCAGGTGCCTAAGTAGACAGCATTATCTCACAAGTCAATGCAGAACTGACATCAAAGACTCTAGTTTTAAGCCCGGACTGAATCACAAACACAATCCGTGTCTAAGTGCAGGTTAATTAACAACTCTTCAAGGTAAAACTGATCACCTATGGCAAAATCTTAATCTTGTATTTGGATATTTAAACAATAGATTATATACTGTAACTATGTCTCAGCATCTAAGAAACRTATTACCTAGTCCTATAGTTACATACTAAAGAAACATCTGAAGACTTACTAAATATATAGGAGACAGAAATGTAAAGCAATTCTATGGGACAAAGTATGCCTTCCTGCTCTGTTGCAGACCCAGTGAAGTTAGACTTTAGTTTCCACAGGAGCTAAATTAAATCAGAATCTTCAAAATTAACACCTCCATTGTGAATTTCTGTTTATTTCAGGCTCTGATAAACTGAAARTGATCCAAATACCCTAACTTAGAGCAAACTCAGTGTGATATTATAGTCAAACTAGTCAGTCACCCAGAAAAAAAAATTTAAAACATGTAAATATGCAGACTTGGTTACATTTTTCAAATACAGATCATATGTTACCAATGATGTGGGAAGCATCCAGCACTTCATATGCTGTTGAATCATTCTTTGCTYCTCTGACAGTCACCTCTGAACAGCTGCAAATGCACACAGGCTACAATAAAACTGATTCTTTAAATTAACAATTGACACATTAATTTTCTTAAGTTGTGAGTTTTACTAAAATCAGTAAAGAATAATGCTTCTTCAAAGAACGTATTGAAAGTGTGTTTATACTGAAACTGAAATTCTGTATTGATCGAGACAAAAATTAATAGCTTGGGCACAATGTAAGATGATTCTGAAAAGGTCCCCATTTAAGGCTCAAAAAAATGTAAGTTAGAAACATTTCAGTTTCAGCAACCAAGAACTCCATTCCATCTGTGAATGTGCTTCTGACTTCACTCAGCTGTCTGCTTACAAAACAAAGTCTTCTTTGTTTGATGTCTCCTCATACCAGCAAGCCTCTATATTTACAAGCTGCAACTTCCTTTCTACATCTCCCAAAACAAATTATAGAACATCCTGAGTTGGAATGGACCCTCAAAGATCATGAAGTCAAGCTCCTGGCCTTGCACAGACAAGCCCAAGAATCACACCATCGGCCTGAGAGCACTGTCCAAAAAATACCAAGCTCAACACACGTTGTCTCCTAAAGAGAACAGTATAATAAAACTGTAAAAAGGAACTTCCAGAGGTCCCATCTAAACGCAGCTATTCTACAGTTCTGTGATCTTCTGGGGTTTTTTGTATTTTAAAGTCAGACTGCTTCCTTYAGGCAATCCCTTCAGTATAGATCTAGATTTTAGAATTACAAAACTAAGTGGTGAATTTGGAGTTTTACCACCTACCTTTACATCTGTCCTTAAGACACTAAGGGCAACTGAATACAAGCTTTTWGTTGGCCCTTTCCTGGAAAGACACCACATACTTTTTTGTCTCTCTGAATCCTGTAAATTTCATTCAATGAAAAACGTGACAAAGGCCCAGGTGCAGAGCCCAGCTGCAGTGCATGCCTCCCAGCAAGGAGCTGATGGCCACCAGGAAGCCAGAAAGAAGCTCCTTTGCTCTGTTACACATGAGCAGAGCATATCTCTGAGCATCCATCYTTTCTCCATGCTGCATGAAAGCCTAAGGCCCCAGCACAAAGTCCTACAGACCAACAAGTGTTTGCTGTTACAGGACAGAGTTGACTGTTAACCTACACTGAACAAATTGCCACTTCCAAAAMCTATTTGCTATGTTTATAAGCAAGTCACAGAGGTGCTAACAGACTAGTCACTAACCTCTGGGCGTATCAGAGGACTTGGACACTTTATTACACTGTCAGGAACCTGCCATACAAGCTCAAGGAAATAAATAAACTAACAGGAACTCACTCTAACTGCATAGTCCCAATCTGTCAATAACAKATCATATTCTTTCCATATATGATTAACCATGTCGAACAATGTGTCCCTTTAAATGAATACAGAAATTTGATATGCTCAGATAATGGCCCATTAAAGGCAAACAAKTCAAGAGGAAGCTCGTGAACATCCTAGAATTTCTATTAATTACCAAGAGGGAGTTTTCCAAGTGTATACTGCATATGGCCAGTTGTTTGTTCTTCCCCTCCTCCTAAATACACTATCAAGTGGAAAGGTAGAAACAAAATAGGATTACATTTCAATATTCCACCTCAACAATCCTGAAAAAAAAAAACAAAACCCTGTAAGTAAAGTTAAGGAATTACTGTTTTGGTTCTCCAAGCAAGTATTTAAAAGACACAGAAATGCATTTTCTAAACAGCCTGCAAGCATAGCACAGAATGGCTTGTGAAAAGGAGACACAAAACCAAAATGTATAAATAACAAAATTGGCCAGGACAGTTAGCAAGAAGAAATTATAAGTATTTATTTTTTGCAGATGAATTGCAGGYAAGCACCAAATTTTACAAAAGTTACATTTCCAGTTTTATCTTATGGTGATGCATGAAGAAAAAAGAAATTGTTTCCACAGCAGGAGAATCTTGTTTCCACAGCAGGAATTAAACTAACCATGGGCTTAGTTTAACTCAAGTAGGAGTACGTTAATATTTATATTGAAATCTAATCCAAAACAAGTCTATTGTTTTTTACTGTTATAAGTTTAATTGTACTGTTTTATGCACAAACAAGAAAACCTCAACCTACCCAGAAACCTGTTTTCCAAAGTCTCTCCATCCTAGGTGATTCATACAGATATACGTAATCTTGGGGTTTCCCCCATTATTAACGGATCTGTCTGTAATTACACTACGTGTTTTACACTACTTAGAAACTCCACRTATATAAAAAACATGTGCAATCTCTAGGAAGAGATAATGAAGTGAAAGTGTCTGAAGTTTAAAGGTAGTAAAGGCAGAAGAAAAAACAAACAAAAAAAAAGATTCCAAGAGCTGGCACCATTCTCATGTCTACACCAAGACTTTTAAAGGGCAAAAAAAACCCAAGTTCAGCTTTTAGTGCTGGACTTTAATCAGAAGTTCATGACAGTAAAACCTTTAATAACTTGTATTCATAGCCACTGGTAAGAATTCTGCACCACTGAGCAACCYTGACTCCCACAATGCTCCTGTTTCATTAAGGAAATCAAAATGCTACAGAACAGAAACGTCTGGATTTCTTTCCCTTGGGGCTGCTGACAGTAGATAACCACTGTTATCTACATATGAAAGTCTGAAACTGACAACACACACAAATAGAAACCCGGGTCTTCCAAGCATCAGAAATCCAYTGTAAGTGCTGTCTTCTAAAGAATACAGCCCATCCTTCCAGGAACAGTACAGTCCAAACTGCTCCCAGACCTGCAGCACTTCAGCACAGCAGGCATCCTTTCCCAAAATTACCTGCAAAGAAAAATTATGAAAGGGAAAGTAGGAATATGTAATATATCAAGCTAACTCACAGTCACACAATCCCATTTAGAAAGGAATCTTTTATACTTATGACAAGGAAGCCACACAGCATTGTCTGTGTCAAAAACCTCAGGTGAAGAGGATGTCTGCCTGAGCTTAAGATGGAAAAAAGGCAGCTCAATACTCAGCTGTGAGCTCTAGAGCATCACAGTGGGTCACCTGGGCCTCCAACAAATGTATGCTGGAAAGAGAAAATGGACTACTGGAATAAGGTTTTTCAGGATGGAAGAGGACACTGGCAGTTTTGAAAGAGTTTTAATACAATGATTTTGTTAAATGGTCTGATCTTTTTCTGGTCCTCAGTTACCCAGTGAACACATTTAATTAATTTATTTCTGCAGTGTATAGCTTCAGAAATGCATTTGCTTTTGGGAAATCATCACTCATTTCTGTGATAGCAGATTACCCAGAGGAGTWAAAAAAAAATWAAAAAAAAAGAGGCAATGTCCTTCCTCCCACTCCCCTAAAATCAGGAGTTCCTCCCTGCACACCACAGCCTCTATGACATCATTTAGGCAGGAAAACAAATAGTCCCTTCTCTTATTAACATAGTTCTTGTTTCAAATTATTATTACTGCTTTCCTCTCCCTTTCTCCAAGCTTAAGAAATTTGCYGGGGATAAAATTAAACAGCTGTATAACCAAGGAATGCTACTCAACAAGAAACTGTAAACAATCAGGCAATGTTTACTAGCACTGATAAAATACTATATACATCCTAGTTTGCATGTCCTAACTCAGAACAAGAAACAGGCAAACCAAAAGCCTGAATTTAAGCATGCTTCTATACAGTTAAACCAGCACTAACTGCTGCAGTCATATGTAGAAGTGTATTAATGAATTCACTGGCATGTCTGGATACAATATAAATTAATGTCAAGGCTTTTTAGTTCATCCATTTTTCAAATCCCCAACATCACTAGAGACCACCAATCCAGGACTAGGCAAATTAAGTGTTCCCTTGAAGGACTCGATTTTTCTCTGCACACGTTAGYTATAGCATTCCTGCTTGGTTAAAAACAGAAGACAAGTTTGTCTTACCGTCAGATTATCTGAACACCTGTGATTAAAACACTTTTGTACAACCTTGGCAATGTTAGCTTACGAGCTGGGCACTGCAAATAGACATTAAGTTACAAGGAAAGAAACAAAGAACAAATGAACTCTTACTTTGAGAGCATGCTTCTCCCCAAAGGAAACTAACAGCTATTATTTTACAGAGCTGGCAATTCAGAGACTTTTACTCATAATAATACACAAGACATCTTATCCCATATAGTCTTATAAGCTGCATTTTTAGAAAAGGTATTTTTTAGTTTTCTAAAATGTATGCTTTAACTACTAAGAACACTACAAACGCAAGAAGTACCTATTGATGAATTCATCTTACTAAGAAGTGAACTTCTAGTGTAAGTAACCTTAAGTAGTACAAAAAAAAAATATTCAACTAGGAGGAAAAAACACCATTCATACTGAGGATGTTATAAACGGCTTACATTATCTTCACTGTCTAAACATCCCACATGCACACAGGACTGAGGTGATCCAAACATACATCTGGAAGAAAAAAAACCTGTAAAGTACTCCTCTTTGATCCTTCTATAGCTCACAACACCATGTTATCATCACACTTCCTTGACTTYACATGTTCCTATCCAGACCATGTCTAGGAGGCACTCAGAAATTTGAAGAAAAATGGAGATGAGAAATCAACATGTGCAAGTTAACAGAAATCTCAGTCACCACAGCAAACACTCTCACTCAAGGGCAAGATAGCCCTTACTTTCCATTGCACAATTCTTCACAGCCTTTTAAATTTCCACCTGGAAATTCCTTGACCTGAGGATGCTATCACAAAATGGTGACTGGGCTAACTTCCAAAATCGTGCTTTCACTCTATATTCAAAATGTTACAGTAGTATTTATTTTCATTGTTTTACCTTAGTGCATTTTTAAAGGCATCATGCAACTTTTAAGGCACAGTCCTGAAGAAAATCAAGAGTAATAGAAGGGAAATTAGGGTGGCATGACTACAATGTAACTGCATTCCCTCAAGCAGAAAGGCCTTAAACATTTCACTGAAAGTGACTTTTTCAAGTTTTACCAAGCAGACTAACATCAGCCCCACGGGGAGCATTCTTCCTAAAGGCAAGAAGCTGTAAATTCCTATTCACAGAGCATGGGGAAAAAAAAAGAAATTGTGCCCAGCTCCCCATTATGGTTACTTGCACTCAAACTACCACAAGTACTCCTCCGTGTTCATTACGTTTTGAGTTATTAGGGCCTCATTAAAAGARCTTACTAGAATTACAGAAAAAATCAAGGCTAAAGTGTGTTTGGAATCTACAGATGTGAAAAAGAAATCCCTGAGTTGCATCACCATCAAGATACAACTTCCCTGCCCTCTGCTTGCTCCTCCCGTACAAGACAGGGCAGGTCACAGACCTCCCCCACAGTCAGTCACTGCGGCATTGATTAGATGTCATAATCCGAAGAGAATCAAGATACCTTACTGTCATCTTCCAGTATTTCAGGCTGGAAAAGGTACTGTCTGCCTCAGTAACRTTAAGCAGAGTTGCCAGATGATCCCCATCACATGAGCAACAATTCTTAAAACTCTTAAGTGTCATGGGTCTGTGGAGCCTGTTCAAGCAATGAAAAGCAGTAACACTAGCTCTGACTCACAAAAGGAAAACAGCCAAGTTGAAGACATCCTAAAAGACAGTTTATATTTAGAGAAAGAGAGGGATTTGCAAAGTGATGTAATTCCTTAAACATAAGCTCCTCTGACAGGGGACAAAAGATGATGAAAAAAGAATAACACATTTCTCTAAATAATGGTAAATATTTCCTTGAACTTCAGATTTCATCAGCATAAGACAAGTGGATAATGACAACAGCTATCGTAGATTTCACTTTTCCATTAGCAAAGCCGGCTCAAACAGAAAGCGGGAAGGGTGGTGGTGGTGGTTTCACTGGACTGTCAAGGTTACTCCTGAAACACAGTGTCGGAAGGGGACCAGTACATCTGCTTAACGTTTACCGGCCGGTTCTGTGCTGCTCTTCACCACCCGCAGAACCTCCCGGGATGGTCGACAGGGACCGAACACCGCCGGGCGGCACCGGCCGCTCTCGGCAGCCCAGACTTCGGGGCCGGTGTCAGAGCAAAGCCTCCTGTGCCGGGGGTGGCGGCGGGGCCGGGGATCCCCATTCCCAGAGCCCCCGACGGCGAGGGCTGAAGGGCTGCGCTGCCGGGCGCACCGCCCGCCTCGCCCCAGCCGCGCCGCACACGGCGCTCGGCGGAGCTCCGCGCTCCGGCCGCCCCCGCCCGCGGGAACGGCCGCCTCCCCCCGGGGTGCGGAGGTGCGGACCCGGCTGCCTCGGCCCGGCACCGCCGGGGCGGAGGACGCCACCGCGGGTTGATCACTAACTCGCTGCCCCGTTCCCTCCGAGAGCTCCGCCCGCGGGCGCCGTGCAGCCGGCAGCCCCAACGGGGCGGGCGCGGCGCGCCACCGAGGGAGCCGATGGGCGCACCACTGCCACCCACCCCGCGGCCACCGCGACCCGCAGCACGGCGTCTGCCGCCCGCACGCCCACCTTTCCGCAGGCTCGGCTTGACTCCTCTCTCTGCCCTCCTCGCCGCAGCGCCGCGTGCGGTGCGCGGAGACCCGCGCGGAGCGGAGCACGGAGCGCTCCCCTGCCGTGCCCCGCGGCGGCGGCCGCGCTGCCAGCGCCGAGGCGTGAGGGCGGCCCCACGTGCGCCGGCTGCGCCAATCGGGGCCGCCCGCGGGCCGCCCACCGCCCCCGCCGCCACCGTGCCCGTCCCGGGCCGCCCGCGAACTGGCGGCGCGGCGGCCGGGATGCCGGGGAGAAGCAGTGGCAGCGCCGGCAGGAAGCTGGCTTGGGAGGCAGRAGGAAATAAGCGCGTTGGAACGGAGTTTGGGGTCGCTGAAGGGAGGGAACCCCAGACGCTGCTGCTCGGGAGCTGCGCGCYGCTTCCGCGCCCGCGGGGCCACCGTGGAGCAGGGCTGGCGGCAGCGCCGCTCCGCAGCAGAGGCGCGCCCGCCGCGGCCGGGGAGCCTCCCGCGGGCCGGGTTCCGCCGCGGCCGGAGCCCCGCCGGAGCCTCTGGGGCGGGCGGAGGCGCCCGGCGCCAGGAGTTAGAGTTTAGACGGGCAGAGCTCCAAAATTAACGTATAAAGCGCTCTTTTAGCTCTCTGACGAGTTTTGCAGCGCTAAACGTGCTGGAAACAGAAACACGTTCTCACCTTGTCACTGAAATCCCGCGGGGGCAGGAGTYGGGTTTGGCTCTTGGCAGCGGCCCGCGGGTAACGCCGAGCCAAGGCGCGGAGAGGCTGGGATCGCTCAGGTGTGCGATTGCTGCTCAGGCTCCCAGCGAGGTTCCTGGAAGGCATTGTCTCCTGCTRAAGCGTCACACAAATAACAGAGGGYTGTTWCTCCACACTCAGAGGATATGGCTGGAAACAAATTCTGCTGTTGTGTTTTCTACATTGGGTGTCAGTGACGTGTCCAGATCCTGGGGCCACATTGCTGTGTGTCCACTGTGGCAATGCTGGGAATGTAGTGGTTGGAAATAATAAGCTGGTTATTTATTCACGACATAGCAAAATATTTTTGTACTTTATTTTACAGTGTTAAATTTATAACACAGAGTTTTTTTTATGATTGTCAGCATGAACTGTAGTTGCTACAACTTCCGTTAATAGAAATGTAAGTTGACTGTTTGCTCAAGGGGGTGTGTATTTTGATCCTATTATTTAATCTAATGGTTGTTGATGTTACATAGTGGCAGTTTGCTACAGTCTCAGTTTTTCAGACCATTACACTCAGTTGTATTCCTGTTCCCTTGGATCTCTCTTAGAAATGCTGTGAAATCCTTTCAGTGACTCATATTAATTCCAATAAATKTTGCATAGCTATAATGGAAAGAGGCCAATCTACTTTTGTGGTAGGCAACAGCCTTCTACAAATGCCTTCCCATYTTATATAGAAAAAGTTCAACTCCCAGTGGCTTTCAGCTGTCCCTCTATATTAAAACCAATTTTTCAACAGATCCCTTTTTTTTTTTCTGAGAGTATGATTGGCAGCTGAGTTCAATGTCTCCAGCATATGTAGACTTCAGGCCAGATGCACAGCCATGAAGAGAAAACAGGGAGAACAGGCCACAGTTAGGAAAGGCAAAGTGGAAACAAGGTTACTTTTTTCTTTTTTTGATGAATCTGAACATTGAGACCTTCAAAGAGTTCATCATTACTTTTCTTTTAGAACAATAAACTTGGGAGCATCCAGATAAATGACCCATTTCTATCTACTATCTAAATACCAAGTAATTTAAAATGTTATTCTCTAATTTTTCTGCAGCCATACAGACTAGTAACGCTGAATGGTTATTTAATTGCCTGATTACAGAAACCTAGAAGAGAAAAGCTAAATATGCATTCACGAACACTAAAAATGACAYTTCAGCCCTTCAACCTGTCACCCCTTTTTCCTTCTCTTTTTGGTGTACTTTGGCAAACTTTAGGTTTTGGGAATTTTTTTCTTTAGTTGGGGTTTTTCTGTTTTTGGCAGTGTTTTGGTTTTTTTTTTTCTCTTTTTTTTTCTGGGGGGTTTGTTTGTTTGTTTTGGGATTTTTCTGTTGTGTTTGTTTTTGTTTTGTTTTGTTTTTCCCTCTTGTAGGTTCTTGCAGGCAATGTGTTTTAGGTAAGAGGAGAAATTGAAGTCTAGCTTTTATTTTTGCAGCTACTCAGACTTTTAAAATTTGTCTCATTTTTGTTTTCATTGTCTTTTGAACTGATAGTGTTTAATTTGGGTTACTGGATTGGTSCTGCTAGAAATGCTAAATTGTATTGATGGTCTTGAGTTTATATTTAAGCATATGGCCTGTCATTTCCAGTGACATGTRCTGTTCTTATAAAACGTCTTCTTCAATGTCCTTGGGCTTGTCAGGCTGAGTGGCATGCTTGGGCTCAGCCATTGTTCTCCTCCTACAGCTGGATAAATTTATTAGTTAGACAGATTTAGCATACAAAAACTGTCCAGCGGATTTCAGCCTTCACGCTAAACAGGTCTAGGAAAGCAAGTGGGTTTACATGTRGAAGTAGCTGTAAACAACACAAAAAATGTATCTGTCAACCGTGTAACATTATTTGAGTGCCTAAGGGGTCCAGTTAGATGAATAAATTTGAAAGGTTTATGCCCACTGCAGTAAGCCAGGCTTCTTCACACAGCTTACCATCTTCGTAGTAGGATATGATTGTGTCTCTCTTATCTTGATTCATGGTCTATTATCTCAGTACAAACAAACCTTACCTCTAACCTAAGCATTCCTTGCAGCAATCTCTGGCCAGGAGGCAAAGCTTAAACTGAGGAAGTGATAGTGTTTTAAATAATTTTAAATTATTGCACCAAAGCACATCTCTAAGAATCATAGTGTTTGCAGGACTGAGATATGAGAAATAAACTTGGAGCTTGCCTGTATGTCCTGTAATCCTGTGGGATTAGGAGAGAGGTCCAGRTTCAGAAAGGTTCTCTTTTCATCARTTCCACTGGAATAGAGATGAAATAGAGATATTGGTGGCTATCTGGGCGTGAGACTCATCTGAGTATTCAAAAGCAAACCTTAGCCTTTGCTCCAGGAACATGAGGCTATTGAAATGATTTGTGTGCAAGATACTTAAAATTGCATTTAGATAAGAAACTATTTCTGAGAAACATGACCTCAGAATTAAGACTAAAGAAACGTTTTGCAGGCCTGGAGAGCAGAAGTCTGACTGTTATAGTTATGCAGTTGAACCACCAGAATGCCACTGATAAGCAGCTTGATAAAGGACTAACAAGTGGGATATCTACAATTCCTCACAGCACAAATAGATAAGGACACCTGAAGTCTTATATAGGAAATAATTTTAAAACATATAAAGATATGTAGCATAAACGGAATGTGCAAGACTGCTAATGACAAGTGCTAGGCCTCATGCTTAGTGCATAGCTAGAGTCATTAAGAAATTTAAGTGCTTTACAGTTGCAAGACAGAGAAAATGAATCATAAGAAAGTGTGTGATACAGCTTACTGATGAACTATATAGATAGGGGAGCTGTGTCCTGGATTTTCTGATTTCTCAGGCTGCAGTGCTTTAGGAGCCAACGCTGGGTTCTGAGTCACTTGCATACACTGTCCCCCTAGCTAATTCTTCTAGTCCTCAGACCATAAAACCCCTCATGGCAAATCCGCCAAATCTGTGGCTAAAAGTAAAGAGAGTCAGGGACTGGGTGGTGGCAGGGGCAGTCTCTAGAGCAGCCAGTGTTCCTGTTGCCTAGTGGGAAAGCAGCCAGTCCTGAAGAGTCAAGAGGTGGGCACTTTKAAATGCTGATGGCAGGAGGGATAAAACTTTGGGTGGCGTAGATAAAAGTGGAAACTACTCATCTGTGATGATTGCATATGTACTGCAGAACTGCAGCACATCTCCAATGTGTCATCTGAATGACCACCACTGTTTTTCTTTTTTTTTGCTTCAGAGTGAAATAAGCTGTATTGTTTTTTCCGGTGATGAAAGAATGCATCCATATGTACAAAAGTAAGCTGACAGATTTTCCTCTGTATCTTTGTAAAAGGTACAAATAAAATTTTAACATAAGAGGATACTTCCTGTGATCATTGCTGAGTCATTTTTTCTTGTGGAAGTCCTCAGTATTAGGAAGTGTTGCTTAATAAAAAGAAATTTAGTACAACTCGATCCATGGAATTAATGATTTACTGCTTTTTGCAAAAAAAAACATTATGTATCTATCCACCGCAAAATTGATGGCTATATTAATAGATACAGACTTTTTGTGATAGTAAGTTCATTTAACAAATTGTTTCTAGCCCTTTCTTAGCCATGGAGGGGGCATTCAGGAATTCTGCACTTCTTTCAGCAGCAGAATGCATTGGCAGCTAGCAAAGGAGACATTCCTTCTCTCTTATCTTCAGGACTGCTCCTTTCACATATAATAAAAGCATATCTCCCCTCGTTTGCCTTCCTGAAAGTATTCCTGCTATGCAGCTGAAAGAACAGCCACAAGGATTGAGCATAGGAAGCAAGAGAGGCTGAGCAAAAAACCAAGTCAGGATATGGRATATTCCACAGAAGGATCTATGGGACATGTAAAGCAAAAAAGGTTCATTCCAGGCCTCTCATGGCACCATAAAACAAGACCAGGAAGTTTCACTACTCCAATATCTCAATAACAGAACAGTATGTGAAGAATGCTGTTCTAYATTCAAAAGATGGTTTTATCTTTCTTTAAGACAGACAAAATGAGGCAGGAAAAAAACCGTATTTCACCATTTTTCTGTTCACTCTATTCACTGATATCTTCTGATGTTTATTCATTTCCTGTTTACACTAAAARCAATATCTCTAACTGCAAACTCAGATCTTCTCTAAGCCTGCCAATGGAAAATGAAAATGTTTAATTAAGTATGAGCACTGTCCAAAATAAATAGCCCTTAATTCAAATCTAATTAAGATAACATCAAGATATGCAGAGACRGAGATAGATATGTCTTTATCTGTATGTGGAAAATGCAAATCCCTAATTACCGGGATACATTAAAATTATCCTATTTCCTGCAATGAAGGTACTGGATCTTGTTGTCAGAAYAAGCACGACCAGTTTAAAAATAACTATGTGAAAATGAGTAATTGCCTTCAATGACCAGTGATAGCTCAGAAAACTTGCAGGCACAGCAAGGCAGAGGAGGGTGAAGGGGCACAAGTGAGCCTCAGACATCTTGGAAATGTCTGCAATATTTTCCTAAATTTTTTTTTTTTTTAGAACATGCACTTTTCTGAAAAGACATCCAGTTCGTTAGGCAGCATTGGGAGCTTTAAGGGATTTGATTAGTCCATGCTTATAGGACTGGAAAGACCCTGTCATTTTATTAGATCTGGTTGGCTTAGTCACTAATTACAGGTTTCTTTTGACCAGTAGATGCAATCTGTGCATAATGTTTATGATTATCAGGGGAGTGATGTCATGTGCTGCCTGGCCTAGCACAGTATATGACCTGACCACAGAAATTCTAATGTGATTTGTAATAGGGTATGGGGAATGCAACATGAAATTATATATCATTTGCACAGCATGACTTACTGTTTATCATCACTTAATGGTTAGTATCATGGCCATGTGAACAGTGGTGTTAAATATCATGRGTCTGAGTATGACATCCAAGGACTTTAGAAAGGTTAAAAATATGCTTTCATGACAGTTAATTTAAAAGTTTTTACATTTTAATATTTGCTTTGGACTCAAGAGTGCTTAGAAAGTTTAGAGCAATTATTTGAAAAAATGCCCTTCATGGTAACGGGGGAAAAAAAGCAAACAGCACCGCATAATTTACTGTGATTTCTGTACAAAGYACTTGTGTAATATTTTATCAGCTCCATAATATTCTTTCCTAAATTATGTCCCAAACTAAATAATGCWAATGAAAGAAACAAGTTTATTTTTCTATTTGACTTGCAGATGTGAATAAAAAAAAGGAGAAAAAAATTGGGAAATTTTTGTTCTTCCAGGAAACCATTTTTTTTGTTATTTCAGTGATTATGAACCCTAATTTTGTTTAATGTGTAAACCATTATATGGTTTTATATTTGAAATATAAGATGGACATGAAATATATTTTCCTCAAACAGGTATTATTTTTGAAATACTATATTTGAAATAGCTTGATGATAATGAGAGGTAATTTTAAAGACCATATACGTAGATATGTGCTACTATGTGCTAAAGAAGGTGTTGAAAACAGATTTCTGGAAACTGTGTGATTTTAACCAATATTATATTTTTGGTTTCCCAATTGTTTATGAAGATGCAGTTTTCAAAGCCTCCTCAATCTGACTTTTATTTTTTGCAATATGCAAGGGACAAAATTAATGTCAAACCACCTTGCCTTTCAGTTGGCTCTGAAAGCTATCTGGATGCTTTTGCTTGTGTGTGCAACTGCCTGGATTCATAGCTAATACATTTATACATATAACAACATCCTGAATTTCAATTAAAAGCAAAATGTTAGGCAAAGTCTGACATTCTATTTAAGGTGCAATTCCAAGAGACAGTCAAAGGTATAAACACAAATATTGACAGATTTGCAATACAAAGGAATCCATATTTAATAATACATTGTACCTAAAACACGTGTCTCATATTTCATGTCTGATTACAACTCAGAAGAGTGCCCTGTTGTGAGATTAACAGACTTTCTGATCTAAGTGGAGCCATGTATGAGAGCTGTGGATAACATACGCTCCAGAGTAGTTGTACATGTTTTGAAGGTGAAAAGAGTGCTTTTAGTGAAAATCCACAGGTAATGACAGCTTAAATTCACCATTCTAAGCCAATAAACAGAGTTACTCCAATTTTTGAAAAATGACATGCATAATAGTCTAAAAAGTATATTTTACCTTTTCAAGTAAAGAAGTAAAAGCCAGATATGTGGAAAACTGCATCTTAGACTTGAAGAACCATTTAAATGCAAAAAATAATATACAAGAATAAGAAATTTAAAGTTAGAAGTAYMTTTTAAAAGTGTGGCCATGATTTCAAGGCAGCTGGTAGGTTTGAAATTGGGTATATTTTGTTCTGTAACTTAGGGGTTAAGAGTGATTTGTAATGAGATTTACTGATGTAACTATAATAATTTTGCCTCAACTATGTGTCTATTGTACATAGACACATCTGCAATTAAATTCTTGGGCATGAGAGTGATGGTACACTCTCATAACCAAGGGAGAGGTAGCTAAGCTGAGCAGTGAAATAGCCATCACTAGAATGGGCAAATCTGCATTTCAAGCAAGCCCTGCTTTGGAGTTTGGGCAAAATTCCTTCTGAAGGTCTCAACCTAATAACATTTTCCTGTCATTCCATGAGTGAGTTAGATTCAAGTGTCCACCTGAAGAAGTGGGAGTAGGATCTGTCTGAGGCCAGCACAGACATTCAAAACCTGCCTGAAAAGGTTTTATCCTGGCACAGCACTGGGGGGACACGAGGAGATGAACCTGGACTGCAGTAAATTCTGCAAAGCTGTGCTCTGTCATCATGGTGGGCAGATGTCTGGTGAGACTGAGAAAGTTTCTTATATTTCTTGTAACATACCACATAAAATCCTTCAAGGAATTTTCCAAACTGTATTTCTGAATCTTCAAAGCAGGAGTAAGGTGTAACAAAAATTGCAAGGACTCACTTAATTGTAAAAATAAAAGTGAAACCTCTGCTTAGAAATAATCATCATAAGCAGAACAATGATCAGGCATGCTTTTGAATTACACACTGAACTATTAAAATTTTCACTCACCAGTATTGCTCCTTATATTTTATTTTTTTAAGAATAATCAAATGAAAACATAAAAACCCAGAAAACCCATATCTGCAGAGCAGATGATTCAGCATCAGTCAAAAATGGAAGAACATAAATCTTTGAGAAACTTTGAGATCTTACCAGGCTTTATTCTCTGGAACTCRGATTTGTTGTTCAAATGAGTTTGTTTACTGCAACCAGTCTGAACAGGACACAAGAAGGCAGATGCAAACACTTGTTYGAGAAATGATTGTGCAATAATTGCTCCTTGAATTTTTCTTTTCTAATACAGATTTGTAACATTGAAATACATTTCCTGTGGGGTTTCATCTTTGTTTTTCTACAAGTGACCTTCTGTCTGCCTTTTGTGAGGACRTACCAACTTGAAAATTGTTTCAAAGTTGTCATAGAGAATATATGAAACAGTGTTAAATTCAAGGCCAGATTTGAGTCTGCTTGTGGTAAAATCAGCCACAGGCTCTGTTAAGGCATTTAACACTGAGACGTTCGCTGCTTGCCAATTCCAGAGGTTATACTGAAATCACATTGGACATAATTTGTGTAGACAGGTTGCTTGGATAGGRATTTATGAAAGTAGGAGAATGTTCTTCAGAATAGTAAGGATTGTTATGTAGAAACCCACTTACAACCTGAAAGYGGTAAGATACATTGCCCAATTATTGACAGTAAATTAAATCTTAACTCTTCAGAGGCAGAGAGTCAAAACAGAGTGCAGGAGAAAAGGACTTCTGTATAGTAAACTAAYGTGATTATGCAGAAGTTACTTTATTGTTTACAATAAGYAACAGTTATAGATTCTAGGATGTATGTTCRTGTGATCACGCATTATTTGATTGGRTCTTCTGCTTTGTTTATGAGGTTGGTACACACTCTTCAAGGCACTTAATTGGTCAAAGTCTATCATCACATCATTTGAGTTTTGCATTCTTGATGGTTAGTTTTTGAGGCTCTTCATTCTTACTTTAGTTTTGCTTTTGCTTCAGTGGCTGGTGAATTCTTGAGGGTTTGAATAACAAAACTGCAGGTGTTCTGATAAGATTAYAAGGAGTTTGGCTGGTACACAGAATGGTTCAAATCATGCAAATACATTGCTACATCWGAGGTCTTAAGAAAGAAATTAATAAGTTATTTAATAAACTTTTACAAATGTTTAAACACAAACCTATATCCTACATATGCATATGTTTCTGAGGGGATACTGTTTRAGATTGTCACCTTTCTGAAATAATCACAGTTCTCAAAAATTAAGTGCAAGAGCCCTGAGACTTTCTGCAACAGAGCTGAAAAAGCCATTTGTAGGGAGGCCTAARCAGTGCACTGCGAGTGCATACTGGGAGGAGCAGTAGGCATCACAATCCAGAGTGAAGAGCCTTGCAGTTCAGTCAGCTCCATCTCCAACTTTAAAAAGGTTTCATTGCAAAGAAAAAAAGGAAAGCAGCAAGCATGCATAATTAATAACTTTTGAGTTTCATTTTGTATTTAAGATAATCAATTTTCAGCCCATACATAGCRCAGTACTCAGCCTCTTTAACCATAAAAGAATCAGTTATGTGAAACGGCTTTGTGTACTCTGACAATTATTTAAATGACCAATTAATAGTTTTGCACTCATAATTAGCTGATTAATGGCACCATTTCCTCTGGGGACAAATAAAAGCATGTTTGTCAACATGAACAGCTATGTGTATGTGCAGACACACACATATATATGCACAGAAAGGTAAAGCAATAGATGTTCAGTTYGTTTATTTCATTCATAATTTTAAARTGTGGTGWATTCTGAAAAACCTTCATTCTCTATATAATAATGACAATAGTCAGACTAATTTCCTTTCATTTAATTATTAATGTTCRTTATTTCTTAGCATAAGTTAGGAAGAACCTCTTTGCACTTTAAATTTTGTTTCAATTAGGCTTTATGTTTAACATTTCTAATAATGACCTAATTWAAAAAAAATTAATTCKAAATTGTATCTCTTCCTTAACTTTTAGTTTCTGCAAATTAAGAGAAGAAAAAAAAATTAAAACATTCTATAAAAGAAAGATAACTTAATGTGAAACCCAACCAAACTCTTGAATAAATTCAGTTCTCAAAGCACATTGAGTACTGTTATCAGAAATATTTCCTGTGAGGTATTTAAACTAAGGATATACAAAATATTAGAATTGCCTTTTTTATTATTATTATTTGTTAGCATATTCTGTTGTTACTTCGCTGAAATAATGATGAAGAAAGTTAATGGATAAAATCTAGMATTTGTTTCCTACAAAACAATCCCTCCCACCTCCCCAAACACCAAGATCTAGTAGTACATCTCTAACTTGTAGTTAACACTTCATTTTGTTACCTGTTCTGCTTTTGAGTCAACTGTAGTACACATAGGATAACTGTGAAAAGCAAATCTGTACAGAAAATAAGAGCACTTGAGAAAAACTTGCTGTGTATAGAATTAATTTATTTTCCATTGCTAGGCCATTTTGTTGTCATCTGGCACAGTGTCATCATCTGTTTTGCTTCACTACCATGCTATTTTTAACCTGCATATCTCAAGCAAACAGTTAGGATAAATTCTCTCTTTTATGGGCACTTTAGTGTCTAAATAGGCAGCTCTAAAATAAGCTTTCATTGCCACCATCCCATCTAAGTGAAAAAAAGTGAAAAAAATGTTGGATACATGTTTGGGGGTTTGGGGTTTTTTGTTTGTTTGTTTGTTTTTTGCTTTAGTATCTAARGGTAAACTGTTTTTTAAGGTGAAAGAAAAAGAAATTACATACCCATGTACAACTTCTGCCTCCTGAGGCTTATTTCTTTTGAAGGGAAGTGAAGAAATTAGTCAGGCCAAWACTTCCTAAAATAAAAAGGGAAGTTGAGGAAGGGAAAACCATGAAATGATACACTCTTGTTAACATCCAAATGCTGTTTTTGRGTGTTCTGTGAATGAGAATGTTACTGCAGCTAACTTGTGTTTTTCCATTGCATATCACTGTTGATAATCAGGATGTGCTGGCCCTACTCTGAAACRTGCACTTTGACTTTGCTCTGTTCTTGTAGCTGCTTAAGTTCAATGGAGTTACCTCTTGTTTCATCTTGTAATCTTCTCAAACGTTTTCTATCCATTTTCATTTCATGAAAGCAAATATTTTGCTTGTGTGCCAATAAAACATCTTTCTATGACTGGAAAAACATTTTTTCCAGGTGTTGTTTTTCATATATATATCTATAGGATTTTAAAACCCCCAACACTCTTCTACTGCTTACAGTCAGTAAACCAAATACAAAAGACATTTTTTCTTTTCAGCTGCAATCTTTTATTTGCATGTGTTTAATATTCTTCTGTGCAACAGTGCAGATACAAGTACTTGAATTGATAAAGCCTTCTCCCCAAGATAACAGAGTATACTGCAGTAATACATAGAATGATMTACAGAAAACTACAMTGTGTTCTTTAAGAGGTTAATGCARTTTAAATGAAATAAATTGAAAACATCATGGATCTCTTGACAGTCTTCAGAACACATTTGGTTTCAAAATACTGATCTGTGATTTTGTTCTCAGGTGTTAATACTGAGRGCTCTGAGTCAGGGAACTTTAGCTAGAAGCAGTGTTTAACACAACAAGAAAAATAACTTAAACTAGAGAAAAAAACTTTTAGGAGAGAAAGGATTCTCTTAGTACCTAGGGCCATACATTCATGTTCTTTTAAAAGGGATCCCTGTGCCCTCAGATCACTAAGCAGTRCAGATTTGGATAGGAGTAGGTATGAGTGCAGAGAAGCTCATACTATGGCATTTACATCTGCATGCTCTGTGGGCATGTGGGAGCCATTCCAGATTGCCTAGTGTTTTTCCTCTGCTTATCTGCATGGCACATTGAGGATGCTTTTGGCAGCTGGTTCCTAGGCTCTCCTGTTTCTTAGCTCAGCCCTACAAAAATAGCCCCTGATAAAGAAACACATCACTATCAGGACACCAGTACCTTTCGGCCCAGTAATTTTCAGTGTATTTTTTAGGAGCCTTTTCTGATCTGCAACCTGAGAGCAGCTGGGCTTTGGAATGGAACTGCACAGCCATGGAACAGCTTCCAGCTCTCCAAAAACTGCAGAGTGGGTAGGCAGGGAACAGAGATGGCACCGCAGCTGATGCATCTGACTGCCAGTTGTCTCTCTCATAAAGATCCAGACACCAACACCAAGTAGTGCCTGGAGCCTGGGGACAATACTGACTGAGCACTGTAGTGTGGCCATCAGTGAAGGGGCAGCTTCCAGATGAGAGAGTCGATGCCCATGCACATAAATCTCTGCTGAGTTCTCCCTTTAGCTGATGCRGTAGACAGCTGACATTTCTGGCAATCAGGAAGCCTACAGTTGACTAACATCTGACAAAGTAATTCAGGAGGTGGCATTTACCAGTTCAAAAGCTCTTGCCCATCATCTTCCTGAGTGACAGATATAGAAGGGACCATCTTAGTGCTTTCTCACCCCAGTTGTATCTGGGTWATGTACAYGATGCTGCCTGTCATGTCTGTTCTTTTAAATTCTCAATTCTTCACCCTTCAGTGTCCTGAAGAAGAGGAATCACTTACTCAAAGCCTAACAATTTACTCAGACTCTAACTGGTCTAATCCAGATGTTCTGGTGGTTTTTTCTCGCTCTCCCAAGCTCTCATGAAGGAAGTCTTTTAAAGAGCTAGTTATCCTGACAGTCCAAAGCAAAGCAACATTAAAATCAGTCAATATTTATTGCACTTTCTATTTTCAAGATATTAGTTAAGGTGATTCAGTAAATTTTTCTATGACTCCATAATAAAATAAAAGTTTTTATTTAATATTTATTCCGATCTCTTGATGAGTAAAGAAATTTTCAATACATAAGGATTRGTTAAAAAACCCTAAGATCTCCTACAGCTCTGAGACTATATTTTTCAAAAACTACACCTGATCAACAACTTGTTGAAAATTCAAAGCAAGCTGAACAAGGAGTCTGTTTTGAATTAACCTTTTAGCTATTAAATATTAGAAGGAGCTTGTTCCCTTAAGTTAAAATTATTGAAGTACTTTACATAAATGGTGCAGATAATGGTGTCAGTGCTTTYGGAGAATCACTAGAAGAAATAAAAAAATAAACAAARCCCAAACCACCTTATTGAGTTTTATGTATTTTTTATTTACAGATCTTTGCAAATGTGATATAGCAACAAAGGACTATAGGTGTATTTCCTTAATAATAAACGGTCAGTTTTAGTATACACAAAATATTTAAAATAGACAGAGTGARGAGTGTGAAGATACCACAGCAGGTAATTATTTTTAGGTGAAAACCCTGCAGAAGAAACATGTAATATTGAAAAACACTGAAAACTACTCCCAAAAATATATTTTTAACAATGTCATTTCAAGGGGAAACAACTTAAAACACAAAGAATTAATGTTTTTAGCAGTTGGGAATTGACATTTTGTGCTACAACAACTTTTCTAGGAAGACAAATTGTATCTAGACAATAAATACTATTATGTAATGCAATTTTTATTTTAAAAATCATATCAAAATAATATTTAAAATGATGCATCTGCTTCTTAAGATGCCACATGGCCAGCACTTGCTTCTCATGTGAGAGATGATTAATTCCATTAGAACTTAGTTTTGCTGACTGGGCTGATAAAAACCACTTCCTGACATTATATCACATGTGAAAACTCTTTCTCAGATATTTAAAATATAATTTGTTTCATGTGCGTCCAAGAGCACTAAGCCTGTGTTTTGCTTTTATTTCAGAAATGTAGAAATCTGCAAATAAGATGCAATTGCCTKAAAAACTTTCTGTGTCTATAATAGAGAACATACTCTCTCCTAAACAAATGGAGGATGGGACATGCACTCAGACTCAGTTTTCAGTGTGAAAGAAGTCTAACAACAGAATCTTTTACATGATACTAAAATCACAAAACAAAAAGTTAAAATTCTGTGCTCAGGTAATAAAGAGCACTTTGAATCAGAAGTATATTTCTACAGCATCTTCATAGGCTATTTTGTTTGAYGCAAAAGTAATTTCAGTATGCAGTCGTACTTTGAAAATATTTCTTACCTTATCTTAGATGATGATAGGGGACTATGGGGATTTATTTTTATTTCCAGAAGGAGATTTAGATGCTGGTCTTTCAGGTAGCTGAACTCCACACTGGAGATCCAGGTTTCTGAAGTAGAGAGCATGGTTATGCTAGATATTCCATTAGAGAGGTAGGAAAGGCTGAAAAATGTAAGTATAGGGAAAGAGGAAAGAAAGGACCTTAAYTTTCTATTCTTGATCTAAGCAAATATGCTAATTTGTTGTGTTTGTCCTAGGGAGAATGGGTAGTGAGCTCTTCACAAGCTCCTGCCATCATGGAAAGTAGCATGGACATCTGGCATCAGTGTCCAAGTGTCTGTACCTGAAACAGAGGTGCTCAGAGTGCTTCAGTTCCTTAGGCCAGCTGTGTCATCACATGTATAACGTACTACTTGGGCATTTTTCAGTTGGTATGCATTTTTTCATGCTTCCTTCCATGTGAAATCCCTCTCCACATTCTTTCAGAATGTGTTTCAGCACACACTGTGCTGCATTTGGAGTAAAATATGGATGAATTCTTTCCTTAGGGAATTGCWGCCAAATTCGGAGTTGTGTTTTGGCCAGTCTGAAAGTGGGAAAGAGAGATCTTGAGAAAAACATGAAGAAGATTGTGGRATTGACAAGGGGACAGAGAAACAACAGCAAATTCTCTAGAACATGTTCTGGCATCAACCTAGGCAACATCTTTGTCAAACATTGGAGTCCTTGGATGCATTTTTACCTGCAGTCTACATAGAGCAGTTTGCTATTGTGTACGGTTTCAGTTTTGGTGAAAGGTGGAGAAAAAGTATGGTGGTGATCAAGGCATCTGTGGGGACCACCTAAAAACTTATTACATGCCAAATATTCCCATGCAGGTTTATGATGRAGTCATTCATATCCTGAGGGGAAAAAAGGGCTGTGCATGCCAGGCAGTTTTTAGATACCAGAAACACAGGGTTTGCTTCAGAAGAGAAAGGACCGTTTGTCATTCAGCTCCTGTGCGGCTTTTTTGGTGCATGTAAGGACATCTGGGACTGAAATGGAAAGGGAGRGGAGGGTCATGAGAGGATCATGAGCCTTTGGGGATACTTCTGCAGAAAGCAGGTATTGTTGTCAGATGGTTGCTACTAACATTGGGGAGATGGACTGACAAGCACATTTGAGCCTCGGATAGTTTGGTAGAGTAAGACATAGCTATGGGAGAAAAAAATCACCACTGCTTTCACTGAAACAAATTTCCTCTTAAKGCTCTAGGCTATGAAGTTGTGAACTTGCTTTTGGAGAAATAATCTAAGCAATCTCCTCACCACTCTCCCAAACTGAGTGTTTATAGAATGGCACGGGTGGAGAGTCTGTTCACAGCAATTATCTCTGCTTCAGCAACCAGAACCACAATTCCTCACACTCACTCTAAGTGCTATAATTATCTCTCAATACTTGGTGACTAATTTGAAGCMAAGCACTGTTAGGGGCTGTCCAAGCAATATTTTTAGTATATTTTTAGAATGCATTTTTTTTTGGTTGGAAACAAAATTAATGAAACTCTGGTAGTTCTTAATACCTAACTCCTAATACACACTCTGGATACAAATGCAGCAGAAKTTGATTCTATCTTAAGTCAATGCAAAAAGCTGTATTCTGGCAATATAAGCTGTATTTTCTATAATCAGTAAGGGCACTTTGCATTTCAGTCATATATTAATCTGAAGAATTCTGAAGTATGTTGCTAATAAATCTCTGTGAAAATAGAWAATAGGGCTGTTTCCTAAAGAGCTTAGATTAAGACATAAAGATAAAAAYGGGAAGAGAAATTAAAATTCTTTGACTCAACAAGAAAATAATCCTTTTTTTCTGCATACTTTGCTGACAGTAGAGGTGTGAAATACTAACCTAAAAGGTAGTTTTTCTTTCTAAATCCAATGAAAGCAAAAATAACATCTTGTAACAAAAACCTGAAGAATTTATGGTGTACAGGACAGCAGAGCAGGTCAYAAATATTCTTCCACAGTTTATAAAAGCATCAGAGTAACACTTCCCTGTGGCAGAGACAGCATTTATATTTTCCCAGCATATATATATATTTTCCCCTGAGGATATCTAGGAGTCTGATATCCCTTGGTGAATACAAAGGAGCCAGAGTTCTTTTCTGAATGCAGACTGCAGGCATGCAGCCTTTAGCAGTTTACACTCCACTGAGAGCAAAATCATGAATCTCATATTCCTTGATAGCCCTTGCTCTACTCTGACCCAGATGCAGACCTTCTGTGGTCAGAAGAAATTTATATCTAGATTTTGAAGCACTGACAATAACCCATTTCAGACTGTAGAAATAGCTTTTTACRTATCAGTTTTTTCTAGGTGCTTTGACATAATTTGATGGATTCACAGCTTCTGGGGCTGTTCTTTTAGGGGRAAGTACAGTCATCTTGATTCAGTCTCTACTATAAAGGCTGGAGGGTAAAGCACTGTAAGTGAAAAATAAACATAATTTTTTTCCCTGTATTAAAAGACAGGTGCGAGATAACTTCTGGAAGATGGTTCCACTTACAGGTTTTAAACATAAAATGTCTCTTTTAAACCTCCAGTTTTACTGATCTTCCTGAATCCAAAAGGGAAAGGATCATATAAATACCCTGGTTCTTGTACTCTTTTACATGTACTCTCAGCCACTGCAAGGATTAGATAAACATTGGCACTGATGCTGTGGAATATTCTTTTTATTTCAAATTTCAGCTCTTGTTAGAACACAAAATAAGAACACTCAAAATATGAAAATGCAAAACTAATAAATTATGTCAAGAATAATGGTATACAAAACCTGGAAAAATAATGAAAAATTAAAAWAATAAATTAGATTTTTTTAATATTAATGGTGTAATGCAAAAGTGAAAGGYTAACAGAAAGTATTTTATTAATATCTATAAAARCATATAYTATTGTGYAGAATTAAKTTGCTTAATYCTTATAATCATATTCTGAACATATTTAATTTTCTTTCTATGAAATKATCATCCATGTCTGGATCATAATTGACATTAAAGACTTTCTGTGAGTCTTTAAATGCTTAAAAGTACTGGAGTGCTCAACACAGTGACATATAGSTATTTATTTTACCTAGCATTTATTTTACCTCCCTGTGCTGTGGAGGGACTTACAAACCAGCTAAAGGCTCTATCATGACACACTGTAATCTGGAAGTATATATATTTGTGTGTATAAGATGTTTATGTGTAGAATATATTTATGTGTAGGATATATATATATATATTTATATACATATATTTATATTTATATTTATAAATATAAATATATTTATCTCTATATTTATATTTAAATGTATATGTATATTTAATAGTTTTTATTGCATCTTCACCTGCTGCTGCCAGTAGTTTTGCATAGCTGTTTAACTTGGATTTGCAGAGACCTATAAGATATATCCACATACTTATTCACAATGATAAAGAAAATTTGTTTTTCAGTCTTTTCTATTTCATTACCGTATGTTAACTGGTTTTCCCCATGCTCTTTCTTTACTTTTTGCTTTTCAAATATATTGGGGATAAATAGAAATTTAGTGGCTTGTAATATAAACCTTAGCTTTTAACCTTTCAAGCTGAYTTCTTTTCCATTGCCTGCAACATCTGCAGATGTGCAAAATGGCAAGTATRATTCCATATAAACTAACTCATGTATTTATTTAAGTCTGGTTCATTTCAAATGGTCATCACAGTCAGATATGAAGCTGGCAAGCAAACAAGCAGTGACCTGAAGCTAGAGAACTGCCTGGTTAAACACCTGTGCAGTGTAGTTTAATACACCTATCTGGAAAATTACAGCCTCATGCTTACAAGGTCACAAAAGAACCCAGCATATTAAGTTGTGTAAAATTTTAAGAAACACCTAATAGCACAGTCTTTATGTAAAGTAATCTGTTCATGGAGGAGGATCTCTGCTGGGATTCATCTGACATTTTCCTACTGCAGATTATCTGGGTGTCAGTTTCAAGCATTTTTGAATGATTAACCCCTCAGATGCTGTTACACTCAAGAAGAGTATAATTTACAACCCCATTTTGTCCAATATTCATTTTCTCAATAATTTCTAGACAGATTTTTGTAATTTCACAAGTATGAAATTTTTTCTTTCCAACTCATTTCTCTTCTTCACCTGTCAGATTTACAAACTCCATCTGGAATCTGAAAAAAGCAATCTGTTCATTCCTTCCACTCCCCTTTCTAATGAGGACTCTGCAGAGAGAGCTAAGCTGACAGTGTGGATGATGTAGAAAGAAAGCTGCAGACCAGCTCAGCTCATTCTTCCAKAACTGTAATGATACTATAACACAGAAGTGAAAAAAAAGTCTTTGTCATTAATGGAAGTACATATGACTCCACAGTATCCAAGGGTGTAGATTCAGATTAAAAGGACAATAACATTACAATGTTGAATTTCCTTACCATAAGCTCTGCAGATTGGTTTATTATTATATTTCATTTTATCACATTATCAAGATGCTGACAAGTAATGAACCATAAATGAATRTATTTCTTTATCTGCATGAAGAAGAAAACACGTCTGTACAGCTTCAAGAACAATACATGAAACACCACTGTAGGAGGCTAGAATGTCTTTCTTCCTGGAAAAGGACACCCTTTTCCATTGCCCATGGAGCACTGTTAGACCTGACTGCCCATAAAGAATTGTTAGACTCAGCCTGATTATTGAGTTCTATGGTGAGTGGAAATATGCATTCAGAATCTAGCTGTGGGGAAAAAAAAAACAAACCAACAACAAAAAGATCTGATTTATGAAGTCACAAAATAAATAGGAAAGAAAAGACGTCTGTCATCCTAAATGACAACCTCATACATCTAGCMTTTTTTGGGAGAGTGCCAGTTACTTCCCACATCCGTGACTGCTGTTCTAACATAAAAAAAACCCAGACATTGAAATCGTGTAAATAAAACCAACTTTCTGAGATACAACAAGTATTAAGCAGTTTCACAGTCATTCATTTCAAAGCATATTGGAAAAATAAATCCAATCTGCACTGACATCTGTTATTTTACAGTTTTTCAGTTAATGCATTACTGTGCACTGTGGATTATTTTTCTTTTCTGAAAACTGTAAATATTCATGYGTTTATGAGAGAAAACAAAATAATTTACATGGGTGAGTAAGAGGTAATCAGGRCCTAATGTCTTTACTGTGTTTAGTGTATTGTGCATAGAATGAACATAATAGACCATGTAACAGATGTCTGACAATGAGAAAAACAATTAGGAAATGATATTCATAATGGAATTCTGTAGTCTGTAAATCCATCATGTGAGCAGGAATGATTTACATACTATGGGCACAGAAAGGCAGGTAAGAGATGTAATTGGAATTGTAACAGGTATTACTTGACTCATACCAGTGAGTAATAAAGAAAGTGTTAACATACATTTTAGTTTTCCATTGCTTGACATATGTGCTAATGGATGGGAAGGAATTCATATAACTTCACTAAATGACAGCTGTTCCACGCTCCAATATGCGACACAAGCGCTTTAACTCAACAGGGAGAACAGTGCCACCTTCTGAACCACCATGGGGTGAGCCACACATACTGGGTGGTCTTGTTAAAAAAAAAAAAAAAAAGAAAGGAAATTTTTTCTCATTATCTGCCATTATTGTCTATAAAATGGAAGGTTTTTTCAAGTCTTTTCAAGYTGAGAAATATTCCTATTAAAATTACTTCATAAAGGAAGAAAGATTTTTTTCCCCAGGAAAATGGATAAATAAAAAAACCCGAACAAACCACACACCGTCCCTCCGCCCCCTGTCAAATCCTCCAGGTAAAATAGAAAAAAACCCCAACATGTTTTGTTTTTCCAGCACCAGAAGATTTTCCATCATGTATTTTTGTTTATTTTCCAAAGGTASATTTGTGTATTTAGCTATTTTTTTAACACCCCCATGCCCTCAAAATGTTGTCTGAAGATTTTGATTTTTAAGCCTATTTTCTCAGTCTACTTTGTATACAAAAGAGAAGAGGCCTCAAACAGAAATTTTGAAAAATTTAGCTACTGTCTAAAATTGCTGCTTTGTTTCTTAATGTTGTCAGTAATATATAACGTGCATCTCGGGTATATAACTAGGAAGACTCTGAAACCAATTGCATTTTGTCCTCTAATATCATATCAGCTCCCTGTACTGGTGGATATAAACACCTTTCAGTTATATGTAATTCAATATCTTCTGTGAACAAGGATTAATGTAGTATTAGCTAACTTCTAATAGCCATTAAGTTCTAATATAGTGATGAATCAATTTTAAATTTCTGGTGCCTGGTAATAGTTCTCTGCAGATTTCTTCCATGCATTTAGCCTATTACACAGACAAAAATAGTTCATAAAAAGGACATTTTAAGAAATTATTTGCCATTAGTTTCAGTACAATAGATTAAAAGGCATTCAAGTTCTAAAGATATTTCCTCTGGTTYTATTTAATGCCTAGAAAGTCAGCCCTCTTGGGGGGATTAAACTTGATTTGTTCAGATAAAAAATTATTCTAATATTCCTTATGATTTAAGGGCTTAATTCACCAGCTGAACAGCTTTGTCATACTAAAAATGACCTTTTTCAGCTTGCAGCTTATTATGGTAGGTATTAAGAGAGGATAAAAACCAAAGGAAACTATTTGCAAACTTTCATGTTAGATATTTATTATAAATTAACATTTTTATTTAATCATTTGGATTCCATTATCCAAGGAGATAGTTTYACTTCAGAAATATTCAAGTAAAATCTAACTTGTTACAGAAATTAATAATATAATTTATAAATATTTATACTTCAATTCCAAGAGACATTATAAATTTAAATGTAGTCAGCACAATTTTAAAAATAGTTTTATGACTAATCTACCTTCCTCATGTACACAAAAATGCTCTTCATTCAGTGTAATATAAAGCTCATTCAAAAATGTTTATTTTGGAATACTTTTCTTATATCTAATATTTTTAGTGATTAAGAAAGCCAAGCCTTATTTTCTCAAGTTATAGCTCATCTRTCACTGTAAGATCAGTCCAAAGTTACCTGTTTTTAGCAAAAGCCTTTGATAGATGGCAAGAATTYTTCAAATATGCACAATCCTTCTATTTGGACACCACCTTTTTTTTTTTTTTTAAACACAAGAAGTTCTGTCAGTCCAAGGAATACTGTGATTTCACTTACTATTGTCTAACTGCCAGAGGAACTAGTTTTCATTATTCTCACCAAAAATAAATGCAAGCTTTGATATAAAATGTCAAGGCCCTTAGTTTTTTGGTGAGAGAAGGCTGATCTAGCAAAGGGCCATACATCCAATTTCCTCTCCTCCCTGTGCTTTCAACCACCTTTTATCTGATCCTCATAGGCARGGTGGGCACAGCTGTCAGGCTGGTGCTCCTGCAGGGAGGCTGTCTGGCTGAACAATGGGTTCTGCTGGGAGCAACAGAAGAATCTGAGTTTACTCAGCYTGGAGAGGAGAAACCCTCTGGGGAGAACCTACTGCTGCCTACAAAACCCTTGATGGGATGATGGAGAGCAGCAGTCAGACTCTTTTTGGTGGTGCACAACAGTGGGGTGAGAGGCAACAGKCACAGGTTGGAACATGAAAAACTCTATTTGGATATGAAGAAACCTTTTTACCAAGAGAATCAGGTTGGCTCCAGATGTTGCAGACTCCCCGGCCTGCAAGGTGTTCAGGACCACACCACACCTAGCCTGGAGAAACCTGGTAAAATCAGACCTGCTCTGAGAAGGGGGCTAATGGAAGTGATAAATGCTAATGGAAGTGCCTTTGAACCAAAGGCTGATTTGTGTGAGAAATGGCCAAATGACAGCAGACAGAAGAGTGAGGTGGATTGTTCCTTTCCTCACCAGAAAGCAAACATYTGGATGAACGGGTTAGCTGTTCTGGTATCAGTGTCAGTATCCATTCCAGCAGCTATCCATTGCTCATAAAAAATATAAGCATTTATCAACCCTGGAAGAACTAAAATATGCATGAACCAGACACAGTTTCATGAAGCTATCACTATTTCTTCCTGTTAAAATGTGATTAAAGAAAAATTATTAGGGCTTTCATTTTAAATTAAATTCCTGTAATCGATTGAAAATTCAGTTTGCAAACCCAAGATACTMTCTCTGTTGCTTGCCTTTTTTTTAATTGCAAGCACCAAATTTTCTGTTTAGTACCTTAAAAACTACTCCTGCTCTGCTTTAGCACATCTATGCCCTAGCACGTTTATTCTCTATATATTTAGAGTTTCAWACCAGCAAAATTTATATTGCAGCTGATGTAGCTGTCTCTAAGACCAGAAGATAGTTAATCTCCAGAATTCCTGSGGGGCTAAGCTGCAGCTGTCCTTGTGTTGATGTCACAGCAAAGGACACAAAACCACTCCTCACCTACTCACTTGCAGACTTRCATACTATGCATACTCAATTACAGGCATGATAGACTTGAAATATGACAGTATTAAAATACTGTGCTTTACTGCCAAAAGGAGCAAACACAATTCTCTCTCCCAGCTTCATACATTATCAGAGAACAAACTGTACAGGGAAAAGTTCACCACTCTTCTTAAAGGGCTACAATGCTTCTTTACCTCTAAATATATGCATGGACATTATTTTGGATGAGGAGGCCTTATGCTTCAGATAGAAGGTAATTCTATTTTTAGCCTAAGCCTGAAAGATATTAAAAGGAGGCTACAACAGTATGGAAGCATTTGTATATTTTCAAGTATTTTGGAAATGGCTTTATGTCTCTTAAAACACAGCCTCTATAAAAAGCACAATAGTATAGCACATTCTTAAGAATGGAAAACTGAAGCCAAGTTTTTATTGAAATCCTCATTTAAATTCTCCTAAAAAGTCTCAGCCATTCTAYCAGTAGCAATAAATATACTGAAAGAAGTACTTCAGCTCCAGGAAGCCCCATTGCAGAGCATTCCTCATATGAATGAACTATAATGGGTCTAGACAAACCCACATCTCAGTGTAAATGGCCTAAGATAACACCTCACTTACTCCTTTCTCTATATGACCAGGTTTAGAATCTAAGATGGGAGTATCATTGAATAAATGAAAAACATGGAATTCAGGCTGAAGTATGAAAAGAAAATCTGTAACATAACAGAAAAGAAATCTAACTGCAAGAGAAAAGTAAGATGATTGTAGGTTATTTGTTCTGATCTTTACTGCATATTTTTTTCATTTATTTGTCAATATAATCCTGCAACAAATAAATGCTGCTAATAAAATYTCAACCTGTCATTTTAGGAAATATTTGAACCAGCACAGTAAGCTGATACCACAATCTGATTCTGCCACTTCTCACGTGGGAATTTCTCAGCAGCCATTTCAGCAATTAGTCACCACTTCCACCAGAGAAGCCTTTCTCACTCCTTACCTTTGTGCTCCCTGCTTCAAGGCTCAGTTGTGTCCAAAATTTGTTCGTGTGTCAAAATAGTGAATTGGACGCAGGATCTGATCTGACAGAAAGTGATTCCTTTGCCTCTTCTCCTTTCCATTTTTATCTGTGCAGTTCTCTTGCTGTACACTGTATAAACACACCCAATCATTTGTGCTGGTATAAGGATGGGAGGAATGAGAACAGGAGCATGTTTTTAGTGGTGGTGAGGAATGCTTTTTCCAGTATCTGYGCCAGCTTATGTTTGCTGAAAGTGCTTATTGAACAACCTAGCCAACTCTTCAGTAAATTTGATCTAAAATTTAACTAGTGCTTTGACTCTGTTCTTATATACATTTTCAGCAATACTTTGGAAAAACCTTATGAATTRTAAAAGTCATCAAACTGATGAAACATTATTGATATATTGCAACTACGTATATAGCTTGTGTTTTAATATACAATAAGATTCACAGAAAAGATATGATGCATAATTTACCCTATTTTGCAATGACAACCAATTCCAGGGGGTTTATTGTCTTCTTTGGAAAAAATATTTCTTTTCTGTCTAACATTACRTGCTGAACCTCCTCAAAGAGTAACTGTTCCAGAGATAAACCTCTTGCTCCTCTTTTCAAGCCTTCAACCTTCTTAACTTCTTCTCTGTCAGCATCATTATTTCAGAGAGTTTTTATTTTAGAGTCTTGAMTTATTCAAGTTTCAGAAGTGGTCTTTTCTATGTAATATGTCTTAACTCAGATGAAATCATAATTTCTSCCCCAAACAAAAACAAACAAAMAAAAATTTTAAAAAGAGAAAATARCTGTACTATGGAAGCTTGCATCTAGCATTGCCAGCCCTCAAAGCTTTCTAAAGCTTTGTCTTAAAATTGTCTTAAAAAAAAATGTGGGTTCCAGATGCGGTTCTATCATTGATTAATTTTTTAAATTTACCTTTTATTGATTGTACTCCTAAGTTTTTCCCAGAATTAATGAGGATGAGATCCTTACTTTTTATGCCTGAAASCTGAAGCTCCAAGATAACACAGAAGCTAAAATGCTAGAGAGATAAAAAATCCAAAACCCACGAGGTAATGTAGATTTCAAGGTAAATCACAAAGTTGCCATTTTATTAACATATAGCTGTTACTATATTCAGGAAAAAAGCTATAAAATTGCTGGTAACCAGCACAATGAACACAGAATTTCAGATACCATCTGTCTGTGGCTCAATAGTTCTGCTCTCTTGGGAACTCTATTTGCAGTGCTACAAATGGTGSCCATTTACTTCAGTCACAGTTATGCACGTGAATTTCAAAGTTCACTTTAATTTTAAGAAGCTCTTTAAAGTTTGATCAAATCTGGGAAAAACTTACCCTGGAATGCAGGAAAAAAATAGATGTGTTCCTTATATAAGAGTACTGATTATCTTATAGCATAACCTATCACAGAGAGAAATGAGTGTCAAGCAGTTTGGACAATGCTTTCAGGCACATGGTGTGATTCTTCAGGTTCTTCTGTGCAGGGCCAGGAGTTGGACTTGATATTTCTTGTAGGTCCCTTCCACATAAACTTATCTTACAAATTTTTGATTTTGTCAAGGTCATGTGAGAGAGACTAAATTTCTAGAAGGTATGTAAGAAACAAGAGAAGTTATTAGCATTACAGAAGAAAGATTCTTTCTTTGAACTGTTGCTTTAAATTTTCCAGGTTCGTATGCAGAGTGAAGGTGTGAAGTTGAGCATAAGCAAATGGGGAGAAAAAGTATATTTTAATATTTGTTTTTGTTTCTTCCTATTTGATTCTATTCTAATGGGCAATACATTGAATTAATTTACCCTAAGTCAGTCATTGGCAAGTGATGTCCCTGTCTTGACCTCATTAACATCTTTCTCAGCCTATTTTCTCCTCATCCTGCTGAGTAGGAGGAGGGAGTGAGCAGCCAAGTGGGAGTCTGGCCTTTAGCCAAAGTTAACTCACCRTGTTAAAACCAGTTGAACATAGTTTTCAACTTTTCTAACAGTTCTGCTTGTGGAGACCATCTGATTCATCACAGCTCCTTGAAAAGCCTTTAAACAAATGCACCAGAGCATTAGAAATAAATCTCCAGGTTGTTGCACAAYTACATTACATTTTCCCCTGGAGTATTTATTGACACACTAAATATGTTGATTAATAAACTCCAGTTAGAACTAAAAATAAAAATGCAAAATTGTTATCCTGAAATTTGCATCACTGTACATTTCCACAGAGCATTTATTCTGTAGGCAGGTAMAATGGAAAGCTAGATTTATGCATATGTATGTTATGGTGATGATTTGCTCATGGTGTTATTGCACATAATTTTGATGCATTTGTCCTCCACACACAAATAAATGTTTTCKTTTAGAGAACTATGTTCAGTCTGTGCAGAAAATGCTTGAAGAGGAAGCTGAATTAAAAAAAAAATATATATTCTCTTTTGGTTTCTGAGCATAGACAATTCTGGAGAAAGWATTTTTCTGTAATCATGGAATACTAAAGCTGATCTGAGATATCAGAGGAAAATGTCTATTTGCTGCTTTATCAGGTRGCTTGGAGCTGTGGTTGGTGCATGCAAACAAATTTGCATGCAATTATATTTGAAAAGCATTATTAAAATATAGGTACTTAGTTTTTAAAMAGCATTGTATTAATTGCAGATATCTATGACCAATAAGGGAAGAATTGATTTGGTTTTCAGAATGAGAAGTGAAGAAGAGAAATTATATTTACATTTTTAGAGAAAATGCATTTGTCTAGAAATTAAACRAGGTGGATTTCTCTTTCTTTTGTTCTTGCCATAGGAAAGCATGTTGCAAAAGATAGGRCTGGACATACCTGTTGTATGACAACTGGCAAAGTCACTTCATGTCACTTCAGGGCTCCACTACACTGTGGGATGAACATGTTTTGACATTAATTTCCAAAATGACAGATATTAATTAATTGCTGTTATTAAGAAGTTCCTTTGTGTGAAAATTGAACTAACGATAGACTACAAATATACAAGCAGATAATGAAGTTAAAGATCTGCCTTGTTCATTAACAGAAATCCTGTTTATTTGCATAATTTCAATAAGGCGAGGGGTATACCTACAAAAAGCAATCAAAGAAACCTTTTCTTCAGCATGTTGGAAGTATGYTGCATGATTAATTCTCCTCCAAGCCTCATAGCTAGCAAAGACACATTGAATTGTCTGAAGTCATTGTCTAATGATGAACTAATAAACAACTTGTGAGTAAAAGATCAAAGGAAAACCACAGTGCTTAGAAATCCGAATAGCAGCTCCAGGCACTGGGCTACGTTCTGCAGGTGTTACAGAGGGGTTCTGCAGTGGCAAACTGGGCTCTAGGGACAGCTGCATTCCACACACCTCCTTCTCAGGTCCAGCTTCACACTGAACATGGAGAGGGGAGGAATTAGTAGATACGGATAGGATATGAGGCCTAGAAGCTGTTGATCACATTGTTACACACATAATTACASCTGAAGTCTAATCACAAGCTCTCACACACGTGAAGAAAAAGCTGCATGAGAATCTRGTATGTGTCCCAGCTGGCCAGTAGCAGCTTCAAGTAATAGAACTCATTGGGACAATAAACATTACATCAAAGTTCAAAAAACTACTTTGATTTCTCCTAAAATATTTATTCCACTGCTTATTTAACTAATTTAACTAACTAGCCTGATTTMACTAATACTCTTGGTTCATAGACCTTGTGAAAATGAGAGACTGAGTACCAAATTCCATATGAACCACATTAGTATACAAGCATCTTTCTTTGTGACCTAACTGCAGCACTTTAATTTTAATATCTAAAATATYGCTGCATTCTTGTCTGTGAAAGCAGATGTAGCAGCTAATGCCAAGTTGGGTGTTCCCTGATGTGAGGTGTGACTGCAGGTCTGTAACTCAGTAGGAAACAGCTTGAGGAAGTAAGAGTAATTTAAAAAGTAATTTAATTTTTTTCCCCACACAGTGGGTCTCTAAAAGAAGCAATTTAATCTGCACCAGTTAATTCTGTTTATTGACTCACAAGAAAATTATGCTTTATTTCCTGCAAGTTTGGTTCAGTTATGTACTAGAAGTTGTCTAGTGTAAGAAACAACRCTCCCTTTGGTGATGACTTTTGAAGAAAGTATTATTATAGAAAATCTATTATGTAAAATAGAAACATTTCTGGTCTGGGTCACTTTTCTTGATAKCAGAGACATATTATTATYCAAYAAAATTATTTTTAATATTYAGCAGCATACTAAAAGCAATGCACTGGAAAGTCATTATGTTCCATGCTTTTAAAAGCTCATTGAAGTAAGACATTAATGTTTTCAACATCTAAAATTAATTTCTGCRATCAAGTCAAGCAAATCCATTTGTGGTCATTAGTTTCACTTATTACAATTAAAACTTGGGGAATGCTGAATGTATTTAATATATGAGATGTGTAGTGAAGCTATTGGTGCTATTTTTCAAAAATAATTAGGAAGCCTCTGCTCTGGGACAGTGTCCAAAAATGGCTTTTAGATAAATCCTTACTGAAGGAAATGTACAAGGAATGGAAAGAAAATCTATTGTCTGAATAGCTACTTACAGCTACTGCTGCTGAGCATGGGGCTTTTGCTAACAATGCAGCTTCTCAGTCTAAGATCTTCAGAAAGAGATCAGGTCTGGATTTTTCTGACAAAGAATAATGTAAAGTTATATTTTGTGTCTCCAGCTGATTTCCTCTCTCATTTCTCCAAAATGTTATATTCAAAGATGCCTTGCAAATCCCTTAGAAACTCAGCTGCAAGGAAATCTGTAAGCACATTTGCAACTCCTCAGATTCTATACTTTTTTCACACAATTCTCTAGGTTTCTTTGTCCACAGAAGTCCTTCCTTCTGATATAAATAAAAATAACACATTTAATGTGGAAGCATTAAGTTGATTTGATCAGATAAGGATCTGGTCATTGAGCATGAGTGACTGCAGAATTGGGAAGCACAGCCACACAGAGGACAGGAGATTTCTGTTGTGGGCCTGTCACTTTGGCAGGCTTTCATGCACTGCCAGCAAAACAGGACTGTTACTTCTCTGCGGTGTTTCTAAGGAAAAACAATAAAATGCAGTGCTCAGAAGGTGTCTAAAGTGACATTTAAAGATTTAGCTGTTTAAACAGTCGGGCTGCCATCATGCTTTTTCTTCTCTGCAGATCCTGAGGATAAATTTCCCAGTTTTTTTAGTTTTGAACTACAAAACACTTCAGAGTGAAAGAAAATATTGCCTCGCTTCAGAGCTGAAAAGGACTCATAGAAATGTAAAAACTTAATGCCTATTATATCTGTCTCCCAGAACACTTTCTCCACCTCTTACATCAAAATATTACTCCAGACACCAGCAAAATCACAAATCCCTCACATTTTCCTCACTGTCTYTCCCACTCCAAAAACTTATTTTTCCTTTCTACTTACTTGACATGTTTGGGGAGAGTGGTATTGAATTTTTGTGTAAAACTTAAACTGGCAAAGTGACTTTGTTAATGATTTGAAACTGCATCTAGCAATTATTAAATGTCTAAGGAGGTCAAAGTTTTTACAATGGAATTTTACTGGGGATTTATGGCACACCGAGGAAGATAAATTTGATATTTAAACACTTGAAGTATGCAAGGTTGATTTTAAGGAGAAATGTTTCACAGATCTTTTAAATAACAAAACTGTGTTAAGCTACAGGTCCTTCTACTGCAAATTTATCTGAAACACAAATTGTTTTTACCCTWAGAAAGGCTAATAATTTGCAGAATATACTTTCCCAAGTACAGAAACACAGAATRTAGAATTTGCACCATACGGACATTCTGGAAGCAAAGAATCACCAGATTTTKAGTCAATCTTGGCTTATATTTCAGTGACTGAGACTTTTGAAAATGGAAAACAGGCAAGATTTGTCTTGAAACATGTTCATGTTAAGATGGTACCGATACCATATGAGTATTTGAACGAACATGATGTGCCTGCTAACTTGAAGAAAACATTCAGGTGTTGATAAATATGATGCTCTTCTGTTGTTTTTATCTTCCCTTAGTGTTGTACTGACAGGAGATGAAAGTGTAAGATTCAGAAAGTCTCAGAAAATGTAAGATTCCTGTCTTACAGAAACATTAATTGTGGAGAAGAAACAGGCACCAAGTCCTTATGTCTGAAAATTGAAAGTGAAACTGATGTCTAAGAACATTTGCAGGATGAAAGCTTTCTTAATGTGGATTTTCTGCATGTTCCTGTGTGCTTGACAACTTTTTTTAAATCACAAGGGTCTTTAGGTGTTCTAAGAGCCTTACATAGATCAAGATCACATCTCACATAGAGATAAACATCTGAAAAATTGAAAGTTTTAAAAAGAGAAGTATATTCAATACTCTGTGGATAGTAATAGCATAATTTTTATTTCTTCCATGAACTTCAGTTACAAAAAAAAAATTAAGAGTCATTATGTCCCATTAGTTATTGGTTTGTGAAGACTTAATTATACAGTTCAGATGGACTGTTATTTTGATTTCATTCTTGTATCCTGTAGTAGCCTAAAAAGTAAATTGTAGGGATCTTTTGACATTTGGTACTAGACAGGGTAATTATCTTGCAATAGGTTCTACACATTTCTAGAATCCCATTCTTTCAAACTGTGGACCAACATTTGTTGTGCTGCTTATAGAGAACATCTACTTGAAATGCATGAACTTTGGTTTCTTTCTATCTGACAGGAGTAATTACTWAAAAATAACTCCTGGGAAAATGTGTTTTGTGAATATTCTGGTCTGCTCACAGAATGAGCGACATATGCTTAAAAAAGAAAGTTCTTGGCTACATTTGCATTTTTTTCTCCTCAAATATCTGCAATTAAGTTTAAAAGCATCTGTAAGCTTTTGCTTTCATCATTTCATTTACACCAAGGTTCAGAAGATWAAAATTTGGAGTATCACTCAGAACAGGTATCATATTATCAGCTGATAAAAGAAGAGAACATGAAACTGGATAATATAAGA
Source organism: Alauda arvensis (assembly GCA_902810485.1). NCBI lineage: Eukaryota > Metazoa > Chordata > Aves > Passeriformes > Alaudidae > Alauda > Alauda arvensis. The sequence goes on from CADDXX010000613.1 coordinate 329,532, forward strand.
CAGCTAAGTTAATGAAAACAGATTTACTGTCAATACYTTTTCTCCTGATAAACGAACAGCACAGGCCACAAGAGGCAAGTGTAGCCTCTTGTGAGTTTAATCATGTGGACTGTACCTCTGCTGAGATAATATGTAGGACRCAGAAGCGTATGGAAAACTGACATTTTTGTACTTAAAGACAAAAGACATTTTTTCCCTCAAGGGAAAAATGCCCCAGCTGCTTAGCATCAGAGAAGTCATGCTGGCTACAGAACAGGAGATTTGAGCATGTGGGACCAAGTCTTCCTCAGGGAGGTCAACAAAAACCTCTGACTTTGGTGCAAAATACTCTCATCTAGAAAACGCATCAAAATACTCCACAGGAGAGAAAAGACAATATGAGAAAATATTAAGTCTTCTGTAGAGACCAGAATAGTTTTGAAATGGAAATTGAGACAGGAATATCAATAATTATAAATCTCCAGAAAGCCTATAATTTTGCTGAAATTKCCAGCCCTGCATAAATTCTTTTCACAGTTTTGTTGACCAGGAAAATAAATTTTGACTCTTTCCAATCAATATTAACTATTTATTTTTGATTCATAGAGGAAGATGAATGTCTTTTTATCTAAAACAGGAAAAGTCTAAAACCAAACCTGATTTTCAAATTCAGTTTGCAGGTTCCAGGGGACAAGGGACCAAACTAGGTGTCAGAAGCCTCCTTTGCAGAGCCATTTCTGTCATGCCTCCCCGTAGGTGGGGAGCAGATCTGGCCAGCTTGCTTGGTGTGGTCCCGCTTGGTTTGTAGGGCTGGAGGTGCTGCCTTTGCCCCCTGGGACCAGGGCTGCTCTGCAGCTTGGAACCACAGGGATGAGGCCTCTGGGCAGGGTTGAAGCCCCTTTGATCRTGGCTTGCCTTGCCCAGAGTGCCCATTATCTAAAAGTTAATACAGCTGACTACACTTTCTGAACTATGAGCATAGGCCAGTACACATCTTTCTTTTCTGACCATCACAACATTCATTTTTGTGTTTGCAATTTTTTTGCAGATWACTCTTTGAGGACGATTTCTGAGTGAAGTAAAGCTGCCAAATTTGATACATGACAATTTGCTGCTTAAGTAAGTTTGAATATTCCAGAATTTACTGTTGTCACAGAAATGGAAATATTGTTGCAACACATGTAAGCAGTGTGGAAAAATGAATATTTTATTAGGCTGGAGGTTATATAGGCTGAAAGAAAGAAGATATTCCTGAGAAAGGAGTTACAGACCAATAAAGTGATCTAGATACCATGTTGTCCCCAAATTAAAATACACCATCAATGGAAGTATTCTATTAGGCTGAAGGATATAAATTTAGGCATAGTTTTAGGAAGATAAGCCCTTTATAGGAAGAAGTTTTGCAGGGACCTGTAAGGGAATTATGTATGTGTCTGTTATGGAAGTGTGTGTTGTTTTCCRTGTTTGTTAGTTGGTTTAATAATATATATTTTCTTTGCTTTACTAATTCAGAGTCTTTAAAGGATACAGACTTCTGTACTCATTGTGACAGCAGTATTATTACCACTGCTCATCATTGTTGGCCCCAGATTTTTTTGTGGGTGGGGAGCTCTACAGAAAATTTTGTAGTTGATACATGTATTCATATTTGTGTGTATTATGCAAGAGGCTTAAGAGAAGAATTTACAAAACAAGAACAATATGGGTTATTCATCATCAAGACAAAAGTTAAAGAGTATTTAACTCCTATCAGAAAAAAAAAAACAACAAAAAAAAAGCAACTACTTTTTGTGAGGGACCTTGTAACAGTTCACTGCAGACCTTGTTTCATGCTCAGCCTGAGCATGAAAACRCCACATGTCTTTTTCTACACCTTTAAGAAACCCAGAAAATTTTCCRCTGAGGGCTATTTCACAGGGGCATGGGTGCAAAACAACCCTGTAAGGAATTTAGGAGTTGGTTTTTAAAAAAAAGCATCACACTTGTTACATAATATTTCTTATAACCAYTGCATGTCACTGAACTCAAAATGGCAAGAAAAGTTCAAAGGAGATCCAATGTGGCTGGACACCATTCTTCAGAGCAGGAATTGTGCCTGCCATGATGTGGGTGCCTGTGTTCACACACTAAAATCAAAACAAATGCTGTAAGGACACATTCTCTACTACAAGGGGAGTAACATACTGGCACAAGTTGCCCAGAGAAGCTGTGGTCTCCAATCCCTGGATGTATTAAAGAACAGGATGGATAAAGCTTTGAGCAGCCCATTGTAGTGAAAGGTGTCCCTGCTCCCAGCAGTGGAACTGGAACTGGACGATCCTTAAGGTTCCTTCTAACCCAGCCCAGTCTATGATTCCATGATTATGTACTGTGGCAGAAGAACTGGGCTACTCCTGGACTTCTGTGCACCTGGTTCCCCTGAGATAAGATTGGTTGGGACCTCTCACACTTTTGTCTTAAAGATTTAAGAAYATTGAGATACCATCATGATCTTTTTTGGCACTTCCTGGAAAAAAATTCTGTGGTGGGGTAGAAAGTTTTAACAGAGGTATGGGAATGAAATGCAGAACCATTTTCACCAGTAATAGCAAGAACTGTAGCATTATAATGCATTTAATAAATCAGGGAAATGCATTAGCTCTCATATTAAATGTCACTGTTAGAGTGACTGCTGTCGCTTTTAAAGAAATAAAATGAAGATCCTATAAAAGGCCTCAAAGAAATATCTAGAAATGACAGTTAAAACCCTATATTTCAGCTCAAATGTTTTCTGTTTATAAAGCTTATAGGTATATGCAYATAGGTGTCGTATATATTATCAGTATACAGAGAATAATAGGCAAGATATTGATTTGATTCATTATTACACAAAATTCCCAGTGAATCATCAAAATGGGCAGTCTTTTGCACTCTGTGTTCAGGAATGCGAGATTGATTGGTGTGTGCAATCACAGAACAGTGAAATTTAATATTCCCTCCCTTGCTTTTGTACTGGCAGTGGAACTTCATTAAGAGTGACTGTGATCCAAAAATCAGAAGGGTAATTTCAAGAGAGGCATGAAGAACTCAAGTCAGAAATTCCAAAACCTATACATTAAATTACAAAGTCAGTGTGGATGTGGAGAAGTGATTAAATAAGAATTTTAAAGAAAACTTAGTAGTATGTTTTCAGACTGCTTATTCAGTTCTATTGACTTTATTTTCTTTGTAAATCAAATAAAGAATTACCCCTCTGCATAAAAAATCACTTCCAGGAAAGAGTCAAGAAAGCAATACACAAGAAATGTTCTCTCACAGCAGGGATTGCATTTGCTGCTGCTGTAGTTTCACTCCTTGGACTAAAGGGTTAGCTGGCTTTGTTATTTTTCTACTGCTGTTGTTATTTCTCAAATTAGGCTGACAGCTCTGTTTCCACAGTCTACATCTTTTCATACTGTGAAGCTCAGTAAAATGGTCCAAAAAGTGTACTGTCCATGGAGTGGGTCAAACATTATATATAATAATGTAATCCKAAAATGAATGAAATGGGATGTCAACTTTATTTCCACACTCCAGAAAAGTCACTGAAGAMAATTAAGTGGAAAAAACCTACAGAGTTTAAAAATATCTGGGAAAAATAATTTTTGCAATTTGGCAGGCTTTAATAACAAAGCAAGGCTTCTGGCAAGAACTCAAAAAATTACCTTAACACATTTTAATGAGCTGTTGTCTGCCTTCCCTTTTAAAAACATGCTCTGTGACTTGGGCATCCCTAACAGAAGGCAAAGGTACATTTTTCTGTGCAGTTTCTGCAGTCTGGTGTCTGAAAGGATCAGCCTTTGGACTGTGTTACCATTAATTTTCAACTACCATTGCTTTTTTCAAAGAGGCACTTTCTTTCATTGCTGTTTCCATAATAAGTGTACAGTACTCCATGAATTGGTGGTCTAAATAGTTCATAGACATTTTTCAAAACTAGATAATTATTAGGCAGATTAAGGCAATGCCCATCATGCTGACATGGTGATTGTCTTTCTCACCCTTGCTAGTTTGATTTTCCCCTTATACTCCAGATTGAAAAGATGATCAGAAAGGAACCAGCACCAATGATGTAGTTATGCAGTGTCTGGCACACTTGTGACAGACAGTCACACCGAGCCATTTCTCCTCCACATTGGTTATGAGGTGATGAATTCTCWAATGTTCATCTTTTTAAAACCCCTAGAGCTTCTGTCTTAGGATTCCCATAATATAGAYAGTATTTATCATAGGTTCTAGATTAGCACTTTCTGAATGCCTTCAGCTTCTTGATGGCCATCACAACCCTGCTGTAAGCATGAAATCATTCTTACTTGACTGTTCTCTCAGATATCTGATGGATAAGCAGGGGAAAACTGCTATGATCTGTTAAAACATTTGTTCCATTCTTTCCTGTCACCTAGCTCATTCAAATTCACTTCAGTATTATTTGGGTGCAACCTTTGTTGCACAGAAACTGTCATTAATTTCCAGATATTTTTCCAGATAGATTTACATTAGTGTAATCTGAAATTAGCTCTGATGGCTGGAACTGCACTGACATTGACTCTCTACTTCCCTCTTCTGTTTAATTATGGGAAYCTCAGTGGATTTGTTTTTCCATTTCCTAATGACTTATTTTTTCCAAAGTACAAGTCATTTGCAGAATGCTGTGTAAGATCTTACTTACCATCAGGGGCAATATTGAATAAAACATGGTCCATAACATATTTCAGGCAGATCTGTTGCATTCCGGTTCCTTTTCAGTGGGACRTGGATTACATGATGAAAGAATTAAATAGGAGCTAAAATGATTTGTTCTTCTTAAAATATAATTTATGAAACTCTACATTTCTGAAAAGTAAATATAAAAAAAATTTGAGCTCAAATTTCCATCTTTGATACTCAAATAGTGCATAGAATTATCCTTCATTCTATCTGATATGAACTTAGGCTTGCATCTGAACTAAAGATTGTATCTTCTCATGTATTATAGAAGGATATATGGTTGGGCTTGACTTCAGATAAGGCATTGTCTTCTGAGATTTCCAGATCTGCAGTTGCTTCCTTGATTTAGGGTATTGATAARCCTTATGTCTTTTTCTGCCTTTTTTTTTTTCCACACAGAATTATTCTCCATGTAGCCCCACTGAAGGGCACTGAACAGGCATGCAGCTCAAATTCTTTTCTGCCCCGTCCAAAAAACAGAAGCAAAAGTATTCTATGGAAAAAAAAATAACTCCACGTATTTAAGTGTAGTATAATATAATCTGAAGATGCAACCAGAAAGAGTTTGTCATTTAATTTCTGAAATGTGTGATAGTTTMATTTATGTGTTGACTAATAGTGAATATGATGTCAGGTCAAATGCTAATATAACGCCAGGAGTGATGGGTTATTAATGTGGGGTTCTTGTAGCTTCTTTGCTTCATATCAAGTGAACTTCTCATTATGAAGTCCAAACACTTTCATTTCTTGTAAAAATCACAAAATGAAAGTCAAACAATATACTTGAAACAAATTTAAAACTTGTTAAATAACTTGGATAAATGTAGTAGCAATATTCAYAAAATCAGTTATTTCTAAGTGAAAAATTTAAATATTGTTAAATCAACAGATTTTAATGGAAACATTGAAAAACCTTTAAATGAAATATTTAAACCAGCTGCATTACAGAACTTGWGACAAAATCTGTAAGCTGATTTTCTGTAAGATTTGTTGCATCTTAGTGACCAAAATGCGTTATAATTGTCTTCCAATTTTGCTGCTGATTAGGAGCTGATATATTATTAAGAATGTTCAGCTATTTCTGTTATCTTTAGGATTAATTAATTGTCTTAATGATGGGAGTGGTTTCATTGCTTACTTGCTTAGTGCATAGCCAGGAGAGCATGGAGAAAGGGTAAGAATATAGTAATTGCAGCTAGCAGCTTCCCAGAAAATTCTTCTGCCTTTCTCCAGCATTTTACAGCTCAGACATTCAAAAGACAAGAATTAATCCTTTATATCTAGGAGTCCWTAAAATTATTTTTCCTTCCACGACTGCAATCTTTGGTTTTTTTGGCTCTTTCAAACTTTTAGCATTTACTATTGCTTGTGACAACTGAATTAGAAATTAAAATTTCCCAATCTCTGACCTTATCCTTTTGTGCATTTCTCTTCTCTCACATTGTTTTCTGTATGTATGGTTCATGGCAATTTTTATGGCAATTTTTTTTGTTCTTTTGATTCTTGCTTCATCAGATAATTTTTTTTCCTTCTCCTTTTCAGCACTCSCCTTTAACACAAAATTTTTTATTACTTTTTTTCCTCCAGGCCTCCTTTTTTCCCTGCTAGTAGCTGTTATCAGTTTCATTTCTCCAATAATTAACATATATATTTTTATAATTRTTTAAATATCCATTTTCTTACCTGGAAGAGTAAATCAAATCAATCCAGCAAAATAACAGGGGTCAGAGCTGTAGGTGCTTAAGATTTGTGGTGCTTATCCAGTCATTACTGGTGTTTTTTCATGTCTGCAGAGGTGTCCCTCTTTGCAGCCAGAGATGATWTCAGCTTTTGAGAACAGAGGTTAGCTGATAGGCAGACAACTGTGTAAGACACAAGGCTTGTCCTGAGTCCTGTTAATGGCAACTGAGTCTCCAAATGCAATGTATTGTCCTGTATTTAGCTCATATTTTGAAGAAACAGCCRCACAACAGCCTGATACCAGTGACTACAGAAAATCTCTGGATTTGGAAAACTTTTCATGATGATTGGTCTGTTAGACCTATAGTCAGTTTTCATTAAGAAGGGTGTTGCATGGGTATTGAATGTGCACTGGACACAAAGGGAAAAAAAAAAAAAGAAAAATGATGTTGAGACTCCGTGGTCTGTTTCCCAGAGAAACATTTTACCGATATATAACAATTCCTGAATCAAAGTAAACTTCTTTAATGCTTTAATAGATGGTGAAAGGGCATTGATACTTTCCCTAACTAAACTTAGTACAGCAGTAAGGAAAGTTTTCAGTGAAATGCAAACTACCTTAGTAAAATTAAAGATTAAAGCATTCAGTGAAAAGCATTCTTTTAGATAGTATGAGTTTAAGATGTTTATAGTCTAATGTGTTTGTACTGCAGGGTAGCTGTATGCATCAGTAACCTCCAGTGTATCTGGCCCAYGAGGATGGTAGAAAATGTTAGTAATGCAGTTAGGTGCTTTCTAAACAAATCCTGGGGTTCAGAGTTTTATTCTAATATCTTTTTGTTTTCAACAGAAGACAACATGAATTTTCAAGAGCTGCTTTAGGATAACACGGACAACACCTTTGACAGAAAATAGGAAACTAAATTAAARGTGGAAGTTTAAATTGTAAGTACATTTGATCAAACAATTCTATCACAAAATGTCTGCACCACTGGGAAACAAGGTTCCTTTATATTCGTCATCATATCAGCTGTCATTTTGTCAGTCATTAAGTGTTACCAGTGCAACCTTTCACTTTCAACTTAAAAATTATTAGTTTGAATAATTTGATAGCAGCAGCAAAAATTATCGYTTTACTATTCCCAAATAATTATGARTATGTTGAACTAGGCAAAAATTCTAATTCCTTTGAAATCCCAAGGTGATTCCTCAGAGTACAAGAACTTAAAGATAACTTCCACAGCTGACATAACTGAATTTTTAGGGCAGCTTGCTGTCTGAGTGCTTTTGGTCACAAGGGCAGTCTTTGAGATTTTGAAGGAGCTATACTACCATTACACAAGGTTAAATATRCTTAAAAAGAATAAAGTTTTCCCTATTGTCAATTCTTAAATGAATAATGAATGTCACGTTCATTTTCACAAACCTGTTCCTCAGATGTAACATTAGGAGCAGTCCTTGAAGTATACTTTCAGACAAGTCTGGCTGAGTTTCTATTCATGCATAGATAACTATTAATAATGCACATACTGCTCTGTATTATCTTCAATTCATTATCAGCAGTGAAGCTTTTAGACTATTCTGCAATTGTAAAGGATACTAATAAGCCATTGGCTTTCGCTCAGGAGCTTCTCACACAGAAGGTCACATCAACCTACTTTTAAATTTCAACAAACATGGCTATAGTTAGSAATAGTGACTAAAGTATTGTTGAAAACAATGCAAGGCAATTTGTCATGTTCTATTCGTTCTGATTTACCCAGACATGTAAGCATGAAGATATCTTCTCTGCATTTTGACTAGTGTTTGAATTTAATGGCGAAACAACAAGACTTCCTTTATATGTTCCACAGCTTTGAGAGACCAAAATGTTATGGTTTATGGCCTAAACATTGTTATGAAGGACTTTTTGGCTATAATAGCAAAACTGTATAAAGATGCAATATTACTTCAATATTACACTAAGGCTAAGGCAAATGTCTCCCCCTCATGACATATCTACTTTATGACTCTACAAGATCATTGTTATTCAAAATGCAATAACAATTGGCTGAGAATAAGAATTTAGGTAAAAATTAAGCACAATACTATTAATGTTTCCTACTACAGTGAATTTCACTGCTAGTTTAGAAGAAAAGCTACATTTCTTATTTCTGTAATTTTAAAAAATATTTAAAATATAAATTGGATATTTTTAATCTCACATTCTTTATTACTGACTTGCTAAGGTGTGAAGAACTGTAAGCCATTATCTACATTTCTACAACTTAATATTCTATTTTTCAGTATTTTCATGACAGCATTTTCAGTATTCTCAGTATGAGTGAAGTTTGTGTTCAAGGTATATAAAACAGTATAATTAATTATTGTTCCTTTCTATCTACTTCAAGAGGCTACAAAAATGACATGAAGTCATGGATTCCATTGCAGATTTTAAAAATAACCTACTATTCTACTCCTGCCTATGGAAATCCCAGGTTTAATTCATACAAGAACACATCAAGTATAAGGTCGCAAGGAGTGAATAGAATGACATCATCATGTGGTTAAAACAAGACCAGTAATGTACTATGGGTCTGTCAAAGTAGTATCATGAAAAGCTATTCATAAGCACATGCTCTATCACACATCAAGTAATTTTTTCACCATTGTTGTAGACAGTGCAAAAACTAAACTATCTGAGTTGTAAAAACCTTTGATGTCTACACTTCTATTCAGTTCTTAACACAGACATAACCCAGTGCCGTTGTCATTCTCCATAGTGCTGATAGTGACCTCTAAATATTCATTATGTAAGACATTTCCACCTTTTCTATATTCACAGAATCTCAGAATGTGTCTGGTTGGAAGTCACCACAGTGGGTCATCTGCTCCAACTTCCCTGCTCAAGCAGGGTCACCTGAGAGTACATGGCATAGGATTGTGTCCAGACAGCTCCTGAATGCCTCCAGTGAGAGAGACTCCACAACCCCTCTGGACAATCTGTTACAGTGCTTGACCATTCACACATTAAAAAAGTTCTTCCTCATGTTTAGGTGGAGCTTTCTGTGCATCAGTTATCAGTTTCTGCCTTTTGGCTAATGTCCTAGTGGCTGGCATCACCAAGCAGGGCCTGGATCCATCTTCTTGGCAGCCACCCTTTAGATATTTATATGCATTAATGAGATCCCAGCTCAGTCAGCTCTTCTTGAGGTTTAACAGGCCTAACAGAAGAGGAAGAAAATTAGGTGAGATCATTGAATACAACTAAGAAACATAATGTAGAAGTAGCACTCTGTGTCACTTCTACCAGTGCTTCATGATGGTTTTCTGCCTCAAGATAAATGCCAGAAGCTCATATACTTCCTAATTTGTGGAGCAGAGACTAAGAGACATCTGAAGTTTTCCTGCAATACCTTAAAGCTGGAGAGAACTTGTGCTGGCTGATACCAGCATTGGTAAGAAAATTAGAC
>CADDXX010000613.1:342927-384934 GCA_902810485.1 Alauda arvensis
GTGACTACAGAAAATCTCTGGATTTGGAAAACTTTTCATGATGATTGGTCTGTTAGACCTATAGTCAGTTTTCATTAAGAAGGGTGTTGCATGGGTATTGAATGTGCACTGGACACAAAGGGAAAAAAAAAAAAAGAAAAATGATGTTGAGACTCCGTGGTCTGTTTCCCAGAGAAACATTTTACCGATATATAACAATTCCTGAATCAAAGTAAACTTCTTTAATGCTTTAATAGATGGTGAAAGGGCATTGATACTTTCCCTAACTAAACTTAGTACAGCAGTAAGGAAAGTTTTCAGTGAAATGCAAACTACCTTAGTAAAATTAAAGATTAAAGCATTCAGTGAAAAGCATTCTTTTAGATAGTATGAGTTTAAGATGTTTATAGTCTAATGTGTTTGTACTGCAGGGTAGCTGTATGCATCAGTAACCTCCAGTGTATCTGGCCCAYGAGGATGGTAGAAAATGTTAGTAATGCAGTTAGGTGCTTTCTAAACAAATCCTGGGGTTCAGAGTTTTATTCTAATATCTTTTTGTTTTCAACAGAAGACAACATGAATTTTCAAGAGCTGCTTTAGGATAACACGGACAACACCTTTGACAGAAAATAGGAAACTAAATTAAAAGTGGAAGTTTAAATTGTAAGTACATTTGATCAAACAATTCTATCACAAAATGTCTGCACCACTGGGAAACAAGGTTCCTTTATATTCGTCATCATATCAGCTGTCATTTTGTCAGTCATTAAGTGTTACCAGTGCAACCTTTCACTTTCAACTTAAAAATTATTAGTTTGAATAATTTGATAGCAGCAGCAAAAATTATCGYTTTACTATTCCCAAATAATTATGARTATGTTGAACTAGGCAAAAATTCTAATTCCTTTGAAATCCCAAGGTGATTCCTCAGAGTACAAGAACTTAAAGATAACTTCCACAGCTGACATAACTGAATTTTTAGGGCAGCTTGCTGTCTGAGTGCTTTTGGTCACAAGGGCAGTCTTTGAGATTTTGAAGGAGCTATACTACCATTACACAAGGTTAAATATACTTAAAAAGAATAAAGTTTTCCCTATTGTCAATTCTTAAATGAATAATGAATGTCACGTTCATTTTCACAAACCTGTTCCTCAGATGTAACATTAGGAGCAGTCCTTGAAGTATACTTTCAGACAAGTTTGGCTGAATTTCTATTCATGCATAGATAACTATTAATAATGCACATACTGCTCTGTATTATCTTCAATTCATTATCAGCAGTGAAGCTTTTAGACTATTCTGCAATTGTAAAGGATACTAATAAGCCATTGGCTTTCGCTCAGGAGCTTCTCACACAGAAGGTCACATCAACCTACTTTTAAATTTCAACAAACATGGCTATAGTTAGGAATAGTGACTAAAGTATTGTTGAAAACAATGCCAAGCAATTTGTCATGTTCTATTCGTTCTGATTTACCCAGACATGTAAGCATGAAGATATCTTCTCTGCATTTTGACTAGTGTTTGAATTTAATGGCGAAACAACAAGACTTCCTTTATATGTTCCACAGCTTTGAGAGACCAAAATGTTATGGTTTATGGCCTAAACATTGTTATGAAGGACTTTTTGGCTATAATAGCAAAACTGTATAAAGATGCAATATTACTTCAATATTACACTAAGGCTAAGGCAAATGTCTCCCCCTCATGACATATCTACTTCATGATTCTACAAGATCATTGTTATTCAAAATGTAGTAACAATTGGCTGAGAATAAGAATTTAGGTAAAAATTAAGCACTTTTTTGATAATATGGCTTAGATATTGCAGCAATAAATTATGGGTGGGTGTTTCCATGAACACCAGCTCAAATTGTTTCACTTGGTTAAGTCGTTTAAAGCAGTATAATGCATTAAGTTCTTCCTTAAAAAGAAATAATAAAGAAATAAATAAAAGACTGAAAGTCATGTATGAAAATGGACAGTTGTCTGCTTCTAGAAAAGAGTAGCAAATGGTTATACTGTTATTTCTTTGTATTATCTACTACTTAAAGCTCTTAGCACCCCTCTGAGAAAATTTTAAGGTCAGATTCTCACTGGCATTTGTTCCTAAGGCAATTGTTGGAGATACAGATATTGCTWGTTAATACTGAGCAGTTTCCTTTTGCTTGTGTCTATCAGTATCATTGACAATCAAAACACTTTAGAAAGCTATGGTTTTTCCTCATCTTAAAAAATACAGCAGTTATTTCCAAACTGCTGTATTCTGCAGCTGCTGTATCTGGAATACCTCCAATGCTAATGGAACACATAAAAATAATATAATTTCAATGTAAAAAGTATGTGCTTTGAAAAAATATTTTGGGAAAATTATGATCTCAACCCTCTGAAGGAGCATGTTGCCAAGCRCTACTTATRTGATCAGACAGTGACARTAATGGTTATTTAAAGAAATAATTCTGATGTCTCTTAAAACTTGCTTGTAGATCAGGAAGGCTATCACCAGAAGATCAGAGTATGAAAACACAAAAAAACTGTTTAATAAACAATCTAGCACATGAAATTTTGTTTTTATACTCTATGGATGACGGTAAACTATCAATATTTTTTCTCAAAATATTTGCTAAATCAAACACATTATGTACAAACTCTCCCTGTTTTCTGTATTAAATGGCTTTCAGAAGTGAGTAGTTTTTTTATAAATATTTTTCTGTATTCCATGCTGCTTAAAGCAGAAAATCCTTAGTAGAGCTTTTCTTGTCTGCTCAAAGGAGCAGACAAAGGCTCGAAACTGTTTCAATCATACAGAGGTCACTGTATAGTAATACTAATACCATGAACAAAAATAAWTCCCAGACTGCCTGGAGCTGCTACAGAGATTTTCTTTCAAATATTTTGCCATCTTACAAGGGTCCTTTATTTGTTCATTTTTTCCAAATCATTAGAGCAGAATACTCCTTCAAAAGCWGGCCCATTTTCTTCCACATTCCATGCCCCTCATGACCATCCTGGGGCAGGTATCTGGAGAACTTTCCTAGAAATCTCTGTCCTGACTCTAAACATGAGTGTCCTGAGGAATCCTGGCAGACAGACAAAGCAACAGGAGCATGCTTTCCTTAACATCCAGAGGGAATTAAAAATTCTCAAACACTGTTGTAGGAGGCCTTAAGGAGGAGAAGGAGGTGAAACATTTAGAAAAACCATCCTCTCCTGCTTTCCCCACCAGCTGGGTAAGATTATTAATGAATTCCCAGAGGCAGCACCCATGGCCGGGGCAGGAGGAAACCACTGAACACATATCCCAAATGACCCYTACTGCCCATGCTGTTATTATGTCATAAACTGATATCACACAGTAGAGCAACAAAGCAATCYTGATYTCCTCTCCTCTTTTATTTACTCTTAGAAGTCATGAGGAGCACATACAGAAATATCTACAGGTTAAGGTGCCACATCCACAGGAGCAGATTGAGCTACACTGTAACCAAGGACCTCTGTTTTGGATACACAAATGCTTCTGTCAAAACTATYAMCTCAACCCTTTTGTGCCCCACATTGGGCACTAATTGAATTAACTCCAATTAAGCTACTTCTCTTTCCCCATCCTCTMCAGAAAAAGAARGACAGAGGSTATGATGKGAGATGATTTCTCTTAGTTTTCAGCGTCTCCTGATGTTTTTAACTTTCAAAGGTTAAAACATTCAGTAATAATGCCTTTCAGATGGTTTTATTTTTAGAAAGGTGTAGAGAATTTGCAAGTTAACTTAGCTCCTAGAGARTCATTAGCAATTACTTAGCCTTTCCACGGGGAGCAATAAGGCCAGAGCAATTTGTGATCCTACTTGTGACTTCTGCTGAGCAAACTATTTTTTACTAATATTATTGCAGCATTTGAAGTCCACCTAGATTTGTGAAAAATTATACTGCCTCTAAAACTGCAACAACCTTGACAACTCTATATTGCTTAAATTGTTTTCTAACCACTCAAGGAACAATAATGTAGACAAATCAACTGTTGACACAGAACACTTTTTAACAGCATTATTGTTTTGTTGGTAGCTTGATTGTTATAAACAATTGCAGAAGAAATAAGGCAACTACTTTAAMTACTGGTTAACTTGATGATTAGCTTTAAGATATTGTGGTTTAACCAGCACAGATGATGATAATACACACAAAGCCCCCCTAAACATTCACACAATTAGCTATATATTTTCAGCCTGTAGATATTTCTTTCTCAAGTAGATGTTTTCCATTCTCAAATATTCACAGAAAGAAATTCACCATGTTTGAACTGTGCTATAGCTTAGAAGAGCACTACTGATTCTCATACCAGAATTGCTTACTGTCTTTGGGATAATGAATTATTAGTTTAAAAGCACCACAGTGCAATAAAATTTGCTTCACAATCAACATTGTGTCTGCATTTACTGTACAGTTAGAAATAAGAGAAAATTAAGATCRTCGAGAAAGCAAACACCTCCTGCCCTTACCCTTGACTTTTAACATGGTTAAAAATGTCACGGTGCAACTCGAAGATTGTCTAGAGACCACAGGTCAGRTGCTGAGTAAGTGTATCTATCCCTCATATTTTTCCAGAAATGGGTCTACRGAGATGACTCAAAACATCTTGGTTCCAAGGAAGCAAACCATGATGCTGGGTAAGGGCTTCCTGKAGAAAATAACTTCCTAAGCAATTGACAGTTCATTGCCTGAGGAAAAAAATTACTGTCATAGTTACTATCCTTGAATGCACATTTTGTAAAACGCATTGYAGCTTAAAATGAACTTTGAGATAGTTTCAGCATTCAATTACTGCTTATTAAATTTACATTTCTTAAAAATGTAATTTTAAAGTAAAATTTGAGAGACTAGAAACACACAAATACAGATCTTTTAGGAGCTTGGTATCAGTGCTAGTAATTGGCAGCAAGATCATGATAGACATGCAAAGAAAATGATTTGATTTGTATATCAAATTCATGTGCTTTGGATTGTATGTTTGAGAAATGAGAATTTAACTTTGATACATTTTATTGACATTTTGTTCAATGTCTTTAGTGTTTCTCAAATAAGTGTTTCTTTAGGATCAAGTATGTAACGATCAGTTTGATTTTCAGTCTGCAGTCAGGACTTGGTTCCAGTTATGTGATGCAGTCTAGAGCAAACATAAAGGACTGCCAATTCAACTGCTTTATTAGGAAAAAAAAAAGTTTTAAATTATTTGTATGCAGTAAGAGACTTTTCTGTTTACATTGTGGAACCAGACGTTTGATCTGTGGTCTAGTTCTCAATTTTTAATTATGCAGTGTAAACCCCTTAGTTTACTTAGCTCAAAGGCAAGAATGTTAAGGTGACTTCTTTGGTTTATAATTACTTTCATAGTAGAAGGTACCAGTATCATAGAATTTTTTTTTTTTTGTAATATTCAAAGCGTTCACAGATTTAATGGCCAAAATTCAAATTCCTTGAAGYTGAACTAGAAAGAAAATTAAAATTACAAAACTGATATGGGTAGTGTAAAACTGTGTAATTTGAAATCAACCAACAAAACACCTGCTTTTTGATTCAGAAAATCAGAATCATAGAATGGTTTGGGCTGGAAGAGGACCTTGAAGGTCATCCAGTTCCAACCTCCCCTGCCATSGGAAAGGTTGGAACCATTCTCCAGTTGGCCAGGTTGCTCAGATCCCCATCCAGCCTGGCCTTTAACACCTCCAGAGATGGGGCACCCATGATTTACCTGGGAAATCTGTTCCAGAGCCTCACCACTGGAAATGTGGATGTAATTTACTTCAGCATCTTCATTCTGTTCTTCTTTGCTCTTGTTAACAGCACTTTCCTACTTTGTTAATACTTGCTTATTTTGTGGTAGCACAGAATAACTGCACCACACGTCCTCTCTGACTTCAGTCTGGATAAAAGTACACAATTTAAATGTCTACACTGTGGATAATCCAGTTTATTCCAGACAATAAATTTTAATGAAGTCTACAAAATGCAATGAATATTTATATCTCAGGTAACAGGGGAAAGGTGCAGTTGGCACTTGTGCTACCAATCTTATTCAGAACAGAGCTTGCTTTATAAAACAGATGAATATTTCAAGTTATTTAGGAACATTTACAAATTAAAATGTTCTAAAAAATAAAATACAATGACAGTGAAAGGACAGAGCATTATTATTTGTATGAAGAGTTTTTGCTTTCAAAAGTCACTCAGATTTTTATTGTGTAGATAACAAATGTTGTTAAATTTTTGTTTCAGTTGAAATCTCAGAAATTATTAATGGAAAATAATTGTTCTGTCATTAGTATGTCATATTAAGCTAAGTATTTAAATTTTCTGAAGTCTCAGAATACTAATATCATTGTGAAATAGTMTTTTTTTCCCTGTATTTTTTAGTGCAATTAATTTGAGAAAGATGACTGCATAAAAGAATTAACTGTCATAAATTACTGGTGTAAGGAATTAATACAAAGCTGGATTTTAATTTCCTGACTTTATAGATTGCCTTTAATAGGCCTACTCAGAACGAAAAATGTTTGGTACCAGGAGCACTGCCACAATGATATGYGTTCTGCTTGTACAGTATCTTCTATTATATATGGTGTATGAAACTGTGATTTTTATTTCCTRCCATGTTCTATAGAAAGGAAATTTTAAAATACAGGTAACACAAAGTGTTCTCTGCAGAGTGGCACTATTTTTAGTTCTGAGCAAACAGAACGTGTTGTGCTACCCTGGAGAAACTTTCTCTTTGCATTGAGCGGTACTACAACCAATGGTTTCTGTTAAAACAAACTGCTGGAAAATGGGGATTTTTTCTGACCAACTGCTCATAGTAGAACAGAAACAGAAGTTGGATCAGCCTTTTGCTAGYTGGAAAAGATTGTATTAGTAATTTGCTTATTCTGTTGTRTACCATTTTTAACAAGTGATCTGATATTTTAAAAATCCTCTACTAAATATCCACACATTTTGAACTCACACTAGAATATTGTAACAGAGTATTATTTTTGTTCAAATGAATTGTTGGTGGCAGTGATTAATTCTCCAGGTAACTAGAATAATTTCCTCTTTGGTGTTCTACTCACAAGGCCAAAAGGAATCAATCATATGCATGTYTAAATTTTGTAATTTTTATAATCTGTAAGAGATTGTGCTATTGCAGTGTAGCAGATTGTCTGCTGTTATCATATCCATCAACAACTGAAAAAGTATTCTAACTTTTGAATTACTGAGATTTTGAAACCTGACCAACACAGTTTCGTAATTCTATCAGAGCCTATCCTTTGTATTTTTATTATGCGTTTAATGTTTCTGAACTGGTTCTTCACCCTTATTCCATTCATACAGCAAAATGAGGTGCTACATTTTTTCATCATATACATAATTGATAGTAGTATATCATTTAAACCAGAACAGATCCAGCATTAGTAGCAGAGAGGATAAGTTCTGATAGGTGAATTACAAGACTGTGTTGGGTTTGCAAGGGAAGGTTCTGCTGGTGGTGGGTGGTTACGGAGGTGGCTTCTGTGAGAAGCTGCCAGAAGCTTCTCCCATGTCCAGCAGAGCCAATCCCTGATGGCCCCAGGGAGGACCTGCTGCTGGCCATGGCTGAGACCATCAGTGCYTCTGTGATAAAATATCTAAGAAGAAAACCCACTACTGCACAGATGAAACTGTGGCCRGAGAAGAGAGGAATGAGAATATGTGTGAGAGGAACTGCTCTGCTGACACCAGGATCAGGAGGAGGGGGAAGGGGGAGGGAGATGCTCCAGGAGCTGGAGTGAAGATTACCCTGCAGCCCACGGTGCAGACCAGGGCAAGGCAGGCTGTGTCCCTTCAGCCCATGGAAGTCCATGGTAGATCAGAGATCCACCTGCAGTCTGTGACAAAAAAGGGACCGATGCTGGAGAAGTCTGTGACAACTGCAGCGCATGGGATGGACTCATGTTGGAGAAGTTTGTGGAGAACAGTCTCCCATAAGGGACACCACACTGGAGCAGGGGAAGGGCTCCTCTCCTTGAGGAGGAAACAGCTTCTGAAACCACATGATTGTGAACCTCATTCCCCATCTCCCTGATGAACTGATTGTGAACCTCATTCCCCATCTCCCTGCGCTTTGAGGGGAGGTGAGGAGATAAAACACTGGGAACAAGGTTGGGCATGTGATAGAAGGAGGAGTGTGGGGAAGATGTTTTTAGGATTTGTTTTACTTTTAATTATCCTGCTCTAATTTTGATTGGTAATAAATTMAACTAATTTGCCTAAGTAAAGTCAATTTTGCCCATGAGAGCATTTGGCGAGTGCCCTCTCTCAGACCTTAACTCATGAGCTTTTCATTATATTTTTTGTCTCTCCTGTACAGTGGAGGAGGGGGTGATAGAGAAGCTTTRGTGGGTACCTGGCATCCAGCCAGGGYCAAGCCACAACAAAGACATATATAGAGAAGATATACGTGCTTAGAATGGATTTACACAGAAGATAAACACTGTGGTCCAAAGCTGCTGAACTTGAACTGCTCTTCTGTCCTTTAAAATTGACCTTACTGGATTTGAAATCATTACTTTCACTTCTTCCTTTACACCATCTCAAATATGTGATGTCCCCGTCAACAGAGCTTTTAATGTATGAATAGCAAAATGCATTTGAAGTTTCAGTGACTGGAATGAAATGTCAATTTGCTTACCTGTCTAAGTATCAGGTGAAATAAATGCTGAAAGGCAGCAGTGGAAATGTTTAACAGATTATTTGACCCTTGGTTAAAGAAAGGCACATGCTCACTTTTGTTGAATTGAACCTAAAGATTGTATCAGCCTTTCAAGGCAGATTACTCCATGTGAAATAGCTTGATTTTCTGTAGTAAGCAGTCTCAATTTAATATTCTAGGAATAAAACAAAAAGCCCAGTTCAAAAAAGTTGTGCAAGTTAAAAGAMGTTTGATATTGTTCCTATTTTGCAAAACAGTATTTGTAAAAGTGATATTTTGATAATTAAGTATCCATTGTTCCACCTGAATAAACTCTCAGAATGCTTTCTTTTTTTACTTTTAGGCATTTTGTGTTGTATTCCTGTATCTGTAACTAGCTTTAGCTTTTCACAGGCACTCCACTCCACCTTCCCCCATGTATTTTTTCATCCCAGCTGGAAGGTTATTGCCTACCAAGRAGTGAGTGATCCATAAAAGTTAACCCCAAACGTGTCCAGGCCCGTTCTGTGCCACTCTGTCCATCCAGAGCACCCTTGGGACCGTGTGGTGTGGCACAACCCCTTCCTTGGCCTCAGGATGACCTCAGTTGGATGTGAGTGCACATCYGTGTGGCCTTGCCTTCAGCTATAAGGACAGCAAGAAATTCTCCTGTGTCCATGGCTTCTGTTTGACTGTAGAAATGATTGCATGGAGGATTTCTTCCTTGTAAGAAAGTCCAATAATAGCTCAAACCATCAAAAGGGGAAACTCTCTTCTTTGGACAGGGTCTGCATTTCATGCTGCATGTGGGTTGTCAGCAACTAAATGAATGCAAGATTATATGTGCTTTTCCTTTCTTATAATTTTAGTTCTAATAAATGGCATTTTGAACTATACCTTACAGAGTCTGAGTGATTTTCTTAYGGGGACCACAATGGACCAGCACCTCCAGTGTCTTGCAGAACACTCTGGAAGACAATGATTCTAATTTGCTCTTTACCCAAAAGTTATCTCGAAGGATTAAATTATTTTCATGACTTAACTCTAGCTGGCAACTAAGTACCACATGGCTGCTCACTCACTCACTCACTCACTCACTCACTCACTCACTCACTCACTCACTCACTCACTCACTCTCTGACTTCCCAGTGGGGAGGAGAATTGGAAAGAAAAGGTAAGCTAAGAACACTTTAATAAATGAAACAAAATATAGAATGTGACAAGAAAAAATGCATACTATGAGTACAAATTTTAATGTAAAGAAGAAGGAGGAATAAAACTGAAGAGATACATGTGACATGCAATAACATTACTCTCCAACACACTGACTGATGCCCRTCTGGTCCCCAGTTAACATTATTTTCATACTGAATCCAAACCACACACTGGACCAGCTATCAATAAGAAGAAAATTAACTGTATTCTAGGTAAGACCATAGGGAATTATTTTATAAATAAAYGTAGTTGGAGTGTGCCAATTGCTTAAGTGGCAAGTTAAATGTTAGATAAAAGATCTTRGCAAAAATTGTTTACTTCTGAAAAGCAGTAAGGAAGGAGATCCCACACCACTYCTTTTGGAATGGAAACTGATTCAAGACTCGAGACACACAACTTACTCAAATCTATTTGTCATTGTGTAACCTCTATTTCCACAAACAAAATAAGAAAACTGTTAGAAGGCTTGGCTATATTTCATCTCTTCCCATCTAAGTGCTATGGAATTTTGAGAAATGTCCAGGATTTTGGCTGTTCTTTTAAGAAACTAACTCAGCCAAYAGTGATTCTAATAGCCTACTTCAGCTTTTCTAACTGAGGGAACTAAGTCCAGTGCCCCAGGAAGGGTCTGGGCTTCCACACTTGTACCAATCATATAAAAGASTAGGAATCTGTTTCTTCTCAGGTCAGCAGTAAAGTCCATGATATGCATATTTTCCATGGGGTTCTGCTGTGAGCTTGCAGTTCTGTGCTGAGGTCACAGCTTCTTGTCTGCCCCCAAGTAACTCTCAAAAGTTGTCTTTTCTTATTAATAGGCTGGCTAGAGGGTTTTGTTCCCTTCTTTTCTGAGCTTTACAGAGAAGAAAAGAGCAGAGAATACCTTTAAATCAAATGTGGTAATTGTGCATAACTGGCAACCTTTAAAGAACATGCAAAGAAGAATTTCCACCCATACTGACAGTCTTCTAGTGTAAAAAAAAGGACAAAGCAGTCACAGCTGATGTTATTTTTAGATCTGGATCAGGCCTTGTGGAGTGCACTGCAGAGCCAAGACTGATACAAACTGAAGAATAATTACAATCAAGCTCATGAAATTTTAAAACAGAAGTGACTGCATTATTTAGAACATTAACGTGGTTTCAGCAAAACGTAATTACTGGTTATCTGTTGCCAGAGATATTGTTTGCTGTCTAACTGTAGAGGTGCTGTTTATGCAGAAAATGATGCAAATAGTTTCAAATATTTTAAGTAAGTCTACAGTAAATATTTTCTGTGTGCTTCAACTGCCTTTAGTTGAAGAAACTGGACTGGTACCAAATAGAATACATGTAATTTCTCCTTAATTATGGTGAATAATATTTCTTTCAGTTTTCTAGAGTGATTTACACAGCAAAATTTACCCCATTTTAACAAATTCCTCCACAGCTCTGTTAGCATATCAAGCTGAGAAAAACTCTTGGGCAATTCAGTGAGATAGTATCAGAAGTAAAAAAAAAAAAAAAATATATATATATATATATATAGCCACTCTCACTTTAAAGTTTTGACCATTAGAAAGGTGGAGAAAATATGTTCTTCCTCATTATTTTGTGTGTTACAGCAACATCCAAAGCACAGCAAGAGATTTAAAAGTTTGAAAGAAACGCAGGTAGTCCATGGGCTTTGGATGGGGGTGCATGGTGAGGGRGGGAGAAAAGGATGGTGCAGAATTATTTCTTTACCTTAACAAGAACATTCCAGCAACAAATAAAATAGTGGTTTAATGAAAATAGAATACAAATTAAGATTGTGAACAAATCTTCCTATATGGGAGAAACCCATACGCACAAAGCACCAGATAAACCCTGCATAGCTCTCTGTGCAGCATGATACGCTGCGCAGGTCCTCTCCATGGAGAGAAATTCCTTCTTTTGGTCATTTAAACTATTAYATAAAATTTTTGCACAAGAAAGCAGTTCTATTCATAAAGAATGTTTGTGYGAGAGCTTCATTACAAAAATAGTAGACCCATAAACAATTAAACTTGCCAATAATGATTCRGAGTAGCTGCAGATTCACCAGCAGAGCTGATTCAGCCCCTGCCAAGCCTTATCTTCATCATATATTTCATTGAGCTAATACACCAGTTTTTACATCTACATGTAACAGTCAGGGAACATTTATCTTCCTGGTTAAAATAATTACCTGGTGAAGGAAAAAAAAAAGAGATAATTCCTCTGAATGTGTTCATCATGAGGGCTTACAAATAGTTCCAGGAAAACACAGACAACTGGGCTTTTTTTTTTTTTTTTTTTTTTTCTGGGGAAAAAACCCTAACCCTCCTGTCTGCAACATTACAGCAGAATATATTCTGTTAGGATTTGACTGTAACACAACTCTTCCCTTCTGACTTTAAACTCTCATTTACTCTCATTGTAAACTCTCACATTCTTATTATTTGTCTTGTAAATCTTAAGAACTGTTCGGATTAATTTAACAGATTATCAGTTTTTCTTTATTAACAAAATATTTTCTCAGTCCTCCTGGCTTTAGACACTTCAAACTCAACAGAACAATATTGAATCTCAAATGTAACATTGAAAAAATAAAAGACTATTCAAAAACTCCTTTAAAACTGGGTATTTCTGGACATTTGGAGCTGGCAATACTGCTGATGCTCATATCTGAGTGAAGAGTTAGGTCAGAGCTATTTTATGGACTTGTTACTTATGAGAGCTTTATAGCACCTGGAGAGTTTCTTTCTGCCAACTTCTCATTGACAGCACAACCTGCCAGGAACAAAGGTGTAAAGCCTGATTCCTCATTTTAGCCAATTTAACAAAAAACTTGTCACATCTTTACTGAATGGAAAACTCCTCTGCCACTCACTCTGTAATTAAAAGATTGCTTTTTCAATAGCAGAATGTTAATGTTAATACAATGACATTTGCAATCTGTTGAATTTTTTTAATGTTTCCTGAAGAAATCAAAAGGTAATRTTACCAAACAGGTTATATTTATTTAAGAAGTCTGTGCTTTTGTGGGGGAAGACATTGGAAARTTCTTCTAACTTTAGCAAAATAGTGTATAATCCCTATATTCATTTTAATGCTTAGTGTTGTACCCTACAGTGCTTAGCACAAATACCAGAGATTAATGTGGCCTTGTGTTAACTCCCTACATCTGTTACTAATGAGTCCTGTGCCAGCAAATGCTTCCTTATTCACTTATATTAGTGATTGAGATGTACTAGAGAAGTGTGAGTTTTGAGAACAGATTCAGAGTGCTGAAGTAAAGAATGATAAGAGAAGCATCATAAGCTGACCATGTATTTGAGATACTCTCCAGGAAAAAATATGCTTCAAAAGATATGGGACCATAAAAGGAAATTTTGAGAAATGTTCCTGAAGACCCTCAAAAGCCCTTTACTCATATCCAAATAAGTTCATAGAAATAATTAGCCTACATGCATGTGTTCAGGAAATGTGAAGAATAGAAATGTGATAAATATGTATTATCTTCAGGAATATAACCTGATCTGTTAAGTTGCTGGGCATGCATGCTGCAATTCTGTAGAAAACTGTATGATTCGTTTTATCCTTGTGTTTTATATTTTAATTTAGTCCTTCATAATCTTTTTAAATGATGAAATCTGGTATCTATTTTAAAATTGAGTGAACAAGATTTTCAGAACCCATATAAGTGGAGTTCTAACATTCCAGAAGCAGGCCAGTATCTCAGAAGATTTTCTTCTGAAACCATTGAAGATCAAGTGATACCACAGATTTTGAACAAAGTAGGGTGATGAGGCAGATGAATCTTGACACAGGACAGAATTAAAAAGACAAAGCTTTTGAAGAAGGAAAAGTATTTTGATATCTTAGATGAGACTGAGCAGAAGAGGTTCTCTCTTTATACTTCATATTCCTCTCATGTTGAGCTGATGATCAGATGTTCCATAATCATGGAAGACAGTCTCTTAAAAAATGCTCAAGAACTCTGAAGACAATGAACATACATTGTTCTTGGTCTCATCTACATCTCTATAGCACATTTGTATGAAAGAACACTCCAGGCATATTTTCATATTATGSTTTTAGCCTCCACACACAGAAGTAAAAAATACCTAATATCTGCACTAGCATGCAGTTAAGCAAATCCCCAAAGACGTTTTCTTCACAGTCTCATGTACAAAGTTGGAATTGCATAGATGAATCTGACCTTCAAACCAAAGGCCCTGTGCTTGATTGTGGACTGCAGAGACTGCAGACAGTCAGAAAGGAACTTGTGACATCATGTACCAAGTAACTTAGGGCAYATARAAGGCTGGRCTTTGTGAAAGAAGGGAAAGCTGAAAGCAGATGGAGTTCATTGGATGGAACTCAAATGGTACAGATGATTGACTAATTTGCAAAAAAGTTTTCACTGAACAGCTTATTTTGATCCCTGTCACTTCATCTCTCKTAAAGGACTGCTTTTTTGGCTACAGTTATGCTTAATAACATTARCATTTTATCTTCTTTCATAGTGTTTTGGAAGTAGAGCCTAAAAAWTGAAAAAAACTCTGTACTCTTCTAAAATCAAAAGTAAGTTTGCACATATTTTTATTTCTAATGAAGCCTTTACTCCGGGGGAAAAAAACCCAACCCTAAAACTGTATATGAAATAGAGAAGACATTTTCAATGATTTCTGAAAGTGAAATACTGTTTTCCAAAAGCTATAAACTGTAATATTCTCCTTTGTCAAAGAAAAAAATAATTATAAAAGCCTAGCTTATGTTAAATTTATATTTACAGAAGGAAAAAAGATTTATTCATCCCAGTTGCTATATAAAGGATTTATTCTGATCATACCTCGTGAACTTCTGGGATCTTTGGAGGCTTTTCTTTTCTAGGCAATTGAAAATGAGAGATTCCTGYGAAAGAAGTGGCAAAATGGAGAAGCAGGAAGGGATTCTGGGACATGATATCTCAAGTGGATGCTTTCAGGAGGTATCCAAATATGCTAAAGACACCTACCCATATGCTTTAAGACATTTATAAATAAAGTACTGGGGACACATCATGACTATTTTCCTTTTCCTAGCTCCTGGAACGAAAGTATGGTTCAATAAGCTTCAGTTGTAGATTAGGAAAGTAAGTATATTTGAATACAATTCTTATGACTATAGTTAGAGTACTGTAAGTTAGAAATGCAAATTGAGACCCTCTAATTATGGTTCCCATATTACACTGATTTGATAATGATAATTCAATAGGATTTTAAAAATCAAATTAATATTAACAAATCATGACTTATTCTTTGATATCATTAGGTATATAGTTGCTTTCAGTATAGTTATTGTTCTGCTGCGATGATTTACAATCAAAAATCAGATGTAAAACCTGCCTTCCCTCCAGGTCTGGGCTGCCTCAGTATCAACATGTAACTTGATAAAAGAGAGCAAAACTTAGCAATGGCACTTGAATAAATCAATGCTTTCTAGTTATTATGGTGCTGCCTCTTGTGGCACTCCTTACTTGCAGCACAAAAGCTAAATTGCTTACTGATGTTCACTGGCATACCAAGGCGAGCTTTACTGTTGCTGGATGAGGGAAGAGTTCCACAATTTCTTTCTTCTGCTTTCAATGTAGTTGATTAACTGACAGASTAATTTCAAAGAGGATCTGGCATATTGACAATAACTGTTTCAATGAAGAAGCACTCCTTTCATGATTAATTTGTGTTGTAGTGACTTCATTATTACAATTATATGTCACTGAAAGTTAATACCAGAAACAGTTTGGACTTGTTATTGAAAATACATGATTTACTTMATTTTCTAGTACATAAAAAGTTATAAACTGTGATATAGTCCAAATCTTTCTCTCATTGAATTTCACCTGAAATTACAATACAATTAGTGCTCAGATGTTAAGGAAGTTTAAAATCTAATATATTTTGTAGAAAATAAGATTCAGGTTTTGCCCTTTTTCCTCTCAGACAAGTTCCAAAATACCTGAGAGAGTTGCAGGCAGCACATTTATGATGAAAATGAGAAGAATAATTTAATCTAGAGGTCACAGATGGAATAATAAAATAAGCAGTATAAAATGGGCTGTGGTATGTAAAAATAGGCTGTTGTTTAAACATCAGAAAAAAAAATTATCCTGGTATCTAGCATAGATTGAAAAATATGTACTTAACCATAGATATTGACTTACCAGAAATTTCCAAATAAAGCAAAAGAACTGGGATGAATCCTGTTAAAGAAGACTTGGATTAAAATTTAATTTAGAAAAGCAGTGTTTCAGCTTGTTTTAGGGAATTCATATTTCAATTAAAGCTTTTTTTTCTAAGGACAAATAATACATAGTGAAGAGATCCCAAGCTTTTCTAATGAAAAGGTGAAAAATCATGAAGACAACAATCTAGCATGTAAATTCTTTCACAGAAGAAGCCTGTGAATGAGAATCTATCACTCCATCCTTAGAAGGAATAATACCTTCTTTAGTAAGATTAAAGAGATGTTTCAAGTACCACAAGGATTTCAGGATACAGAAATAATTTCTTAGCTTGAGGAAAAAATGTGACCTCATTTCTTTCCCATGGTATTCTATTYTTGAATAGAATGATGAATTAAATTAAGCTAAAAAACCMTAAAATATAAAATTWAAAAATAAATTAACAGAAATAAACTGATGAAATGGTTTTAGGAATGTTTTATATCAAAGTTGTTATTGATCCCTGTTGCTACCAGTRAGATTTTACTCTGATGGGATCTAAAGGACGTTACCTCATCTGGGAGCACCATTTTGGGTTGCCTGATCATGCCTTATCAGTCTACCTTGGGGGACACCCTTGAAACCTACAAGAAACGTCGATGTAACTCTAGCTTTTCACTGGCATAGCACCTACCAAACCCATGTATTTCTCAGAAATGTATAATATTCCTATCATGAGAATTCTAAAATGAATTTATTATGTTTCTTTTGGGATTGATGGCTTTTTGTTCTGCTTCATATCAGTTTACTAAATGAAAAAAAAAGAATAGTAGAAGAGAACTAGTTTATTTTCACCTAGTTTTGTAATTCTCAATATCAAGTATTTTACTGAAATGGTTCTGAAATGAATGTTTTCTCTAAGYCAAATCTTACATCTGAGTTTTTGAAGAGTCACTTTGTAAAATATACAGGTTCCTTTTCACTGGATTAATTATATATTCTCAATAGGCAGCATTGATTTTCTCAATACTCTCAATATTTAGTGCTCAGTCACTTTTCTTCTGAAATTAGATTCTGCATAATTTTGCACTCAGGGTTTYTTTTATTGGATTTGACCAATTTATCACTGTCCTTTCTCACTGTACTGCAAATTACTTTTAGCTGCATATGGGCAGGGAATGATTATCAATCTGTTCRTTAGCAATTGTTTGGAGCAACCATTGTAACTGCATTCAGAAGAAAAAAGGTCACAAAATTTTAACAGAACTATTATTTTTGGCAAAACTTATTTTGAAAAAAAAGTATTCTTTACAATAAGTCAACTAAAAGAGATATCTAGARACCTGCTTAGGAAATCTTTACACCAGAAAAAATGAAAACTTCTGTTTGATAACTACATTATTTGGACAGATATTTTGTTATTCTATATTATCATTACCATTTGTCCTTTTCTTCATGATGTTTTAGTGGCAAAAGCATTTAGTCACAATCATAGATTACATCCAATGGTAGATAATGACATGGCAGTGCAGCTGAATTTAAATATTCTAGTTTCTTTTCTATTTGCCTAATTTAAAAAGTGAAGGGCAGATACATAGAATAGGACTAAATATTCTTTCACAAGTATGTTTGGTACAAATTTTGAACTAAATTAGTTCAAAACATGAATGTTTCCCACAAAGGAAACTCTCAGTTCTCTCTTAAGTCTAATTACAAATGTAATGGTGCATTCATTAATGTTTTTTTCTTTTACAGGATAGATAACAGGATATTAGATATCTTTTCTTTTACAGGATAATTAGATAACAGGATATAATTAATAATGCAGCACCTATCTCCCACACTGCACACCACATTGCAGTTGTATATATGTAATGAAGAGAAGAGAGGTAATTTCTGCATGCAGAGGGAGAAAGATGATGTGGAAACATCAGGGAAACTTCTGAGTATAAAGGAATTGTAAAATTTAGAGTTGACCTTAACAGGCTGCTGAGGCTATACACTGAATGAATACTGCAGTCTCTATATTAATTTCTCTTTTTCCAGGAAACATGTCTCTGATAGAAACTGTACTTAAAAAAAGATTTTTATTCCACTGTACTCTGCTACCAGAAGTAYAAGCATGGGCATACTAACCTTCTGGCTTTTCCCCTGGGCTTCTTCTGACAATCTAACCTGACAGAGTGCTGATTTACTCASTGTGTTTTCTGCCTTATTACTTCTCTCAGCAGCAAACTATGCTGCCTATATAYCTATTATTTGCTCCTTACTAGATCCATCTACTTTACTTTTTTAAAAACCAACATGGAAATTGTAAAAATACTTCTTTCTCTCCTTTTCCAGATTTCTTACTATCAGTTGTGCCAGCCACTAGCCAAAGTATGAAGCATGATAAGATTCCAGTAAATTCTGGTGACAGTATCTGTAGAGATGAGGAAATTTTTCCTATTCATTTTCCAAATAATTTCTTTAAACTTTTTCAGATCTYAAAACTTTGATCTTATTCTTTATGCTAATTGTTGTATTTCTCAGGTTTTTTTCTTTTATTTTCTTTAGAAAAAGAAGGCACTAAATGAAAATCATTCTTCTCCATGAGACTTTTTATCCACTTTGACCACTCATTCTTCATATGGTCAAGTAAGAGTCCAGTAAAGTTTTGCACAAAATTAAGGGGGAAACAGCTGCTATTTTTCCAGATATCAGTACATTTTTTCAGATGATTTGTGACTATACCTGCTACTGTTTCTGTGGTCACCCACTACATATTCTTTTTCATGAGCTTCAAATGTAAATAATTTTTCTTAAGTATCCACTAGCATACTTTGGAATCTCTCTTTTATTCTTCCTCCTGACAACAGTGATAATATCTGTGTAGTTATTAATATATTTTAGTGCAGTAGCAAAAAACCCTGGTGTCAACATAATTAATTTGAAACTCATTGTAATAATGCAGAAGAATATAACTCATCATCTCCACTCCCYTCATCAATGTTCTGMACTGGGAGTGAGTGAGAGAGATTGTGTTKGGCTCCTATCAGATCTCCATAAGAAAATTGTGACAAAAATGGCATTAAAATTCTGCTTTTCTTAAAGTAGAATATGAAAATGCATCTTCTATCCTTTCAGAGGCTGGAAATCCTACATTTTGTGATGCATCAGGCAGATCCTARATGACTTTTCCCCTCTATTCATGAAGAAGTTTCTCCTTCCTCTGGTATTGTGGTAACTTTTATTTTCTGTAACAAAAATATCACATCTTCTCCTGACAGCCACCTCTGCCACAGCAGCCACCAGCACTCAGCACAGACCTGCACAGGGAGTTWCAGCAGGCTCATGCTGCAGGCTCAGCAGCTGCTCATGCTAATAGGGTTCTCAAATCCRAAGTGAAAGTCCCAATAGAGTAGTAATGTTTTGCTCAAGATCACTAAGGCCTTGAATATAAAGTATTCCACAAGACTGCGCCTGTAAAATTTTCATATTGTACACTATTTTGTAGGAAATAAATTTTCTCAATTTTTTTCATTTTTCCTTATGTTTTTTAGTGATTGTATGAAAGTGGAACCACATTACTGTATTTCTACATGTTTACAAAACAGTATCGATGTTAACACCATCATATTGATATTCTTGGAGGCTATTATATAATTTCATGGATACATGAAATAAAATTTGTGCTTCTTTGCCTTCTGTGGTTTAAAGMTAACTATTAGTTTGGTGGTACATGTTTGCAAAGAAAAAATATTAAATTGATTTWAAAAAATCAGTTGCCTTATTTTATCAAAGATTCTATTGCAGTAAAAGCTTTGATGTAAAAGCTTTGAAAGTTCCATCTCAGTATATCTTAGTCAGCTTCTGAATATTGGAGCTATAATAATCAGCACTTAGGATGAAAATTATAACTGAGCATAATTTTTCAATAGAGAAGAGAAACTGTGTAAATTAGAAAGCCACTRGTAAGTATTGGCATTCTGAAGAGAAGAATAATGACATGAGAAYAGAGAAGTGATATTATTTAATTGATTAAATGAAAATGGAAAARTATCATAACTAATGTCATTTCAGGCAAAAGTCAATATTTCATTGTTTAGCTGGACCAGTAGTTGTGCAGAAGAATATGCAATCCAAATAAGACTTGTGAAAAKGACTATGTGTTTCACAGCATGCTAATGTGGTTGTTGTATTTAGGCRCAGAAGTAATGCAAAACTTTTTCATCAAAATGAGCAAGCAAATGACACAGGATGAAGTCTTGAAGGCTACAAGAGTTGCATCAAAGGGCATAATGGATTCCAAATCCTCYCTGAACATTGCAGGATCAACCATTATCACTTTATCTGCTTGTTTATTACAGACTTCATTCAAAGACTGTCAGCATTTCTCTTCATCAGAATTCCTGATTCAGATGGTGGTTGTAATGATCCCGGTGAAAACAAAAAATAGCCCACCATAGCCGTAAAGCAGTAGCAGAAAAGAGAAGTTGTTGCTGGTTTTTACAGCCTCACAGGCTGCATGGGGCAGAATCTGGGGGCTGTGGGCTCCTGTTGTGTCTCAGTGTCTGTCCCCTGGCTGGGCYACAGGTCCTTGGRCYCTTTGTTATGCAAAGGGTTGGCWGAGYCGGGGCTTGTGCCTYGGGCTCTCGTCATCCAGAGACCAACCTGCAGCTCACACTGAGATACCTGTCCTGAAGGTACTCCTCAACATGAGAACCAAAACTTGGTCTGTAATGATATGAACTAAACAGATTTTTGTTATTCCTGCTGGAGGTGCATTCAGAGTGTGTAAAAAGAGTGTGACAAGCTGGAACTTGTATGATAGGGTAAAACCAAGCAATATATTGAAACTGGAAGAGTCTTAAAAGCACTCCTCTATTGTTTTGGGGCATGACTCTGARATTTCTGAAAAATCAATGGTATATAAATCCACCATCATGGCTGTGTTTATGTTTTGCATCTGTGGTCTTATACYYAGCTATGTTCTAGAAAGTGCAACTCTTTATTCTGAATTTGCTGACAAAGAAATGCTGACAGWAAAAGTGCATACAGCTGCAYTTCATCTAAGGGACTTCATAGAGGCAGTCCAAAGATCACGATCATATGGATCCATATAGGCATGGCTCCAGGCATGGCTAGAAGATACTCTTCAGAGCAAGAGAGAGTCCATGTAAACATAAGAGGTAACAAGTTGGTGGGTTTCAAAGTGTATTCTGCATAGAACTCCTTCTTTCTCCAATCAAATGTAGGTACACTTTGGAGTGCCCAATTTTTCCATCCAGGGCATTGGCATAATTTGTCCTYGGCCATTTATGTTGTATTAATAACAAAACACAAGTTGTCCAAATAACTTTTTTTTTTTTCTGTTCCTTGGCTGGTATGATGTGTTGCAGGATTGCAGTCACCGTTGTATTAAATAATTTACATTTTGATAAAATTTCTTCTCAGAARTTGCTTGTACGCATTAAACAGTGAGGGTAATTAATCACTGACACAGTCATGTTCTTCATTACTTGGTGAATTTAATTAAAACTGGATTTCCTCCTAGAGTAATGAAGTAACTTTTCAGCTCATAACACTCAGGAACCTAATTTCCACTTTTGAAGATCTTGTGTACTTCAGTGGGGGGAATTTCAAATGTTTTGACAGCACCCCTGACAGCCTGATTGACTGGTGGCAGTCAGAAAGAGTTTCAGGCTGCTCCAAGTGATTCATAAATGTGACTGGTGCAGAATTGTCACTGTCAGAATCACAGAATATTCTGAGTTGGAAGAGACCTRCAAGGATTATCAAGTCCATCTCAAGTGAATGGCCCATGATTGATGCTACTGTCAACTGAATGGTGAATCAGAGTGTAACACCAGTTTATAACTTAACGCCCAGCTATGTGCTTGACTTCCAAACAATACTTCTGTGTTTTCACATCTTATATTGTGAAATTAGATTTAAAAATATGAGCATTAAGTGACACCTCAGAAGATATTTAAACACTTAAATTTAGGAATGTAAACTGCCTCATTTATCACAAGCAAGGACTTGATATCTTGTTTACTAGCCAAGTTTTTCTGTCCATCTGGTGCAAGCATCAAACACAAGTAAGTGATTTTATTGCAACTGTGAGAGTCCAAGTGCATCATCTTTGCCAAGGCTCAGAAAACCCCTTCCYATGAACTTTACAAGTTTCTGGCATGTTTCACTCATTGCTACAGGACAGATATGGCTACATTTCTTCAATTTGTATGTCTGGATATCAGAAATAAGTTCCTGCCAAACTCTGTTTTGACTAAGATTTGATAGTAATTTCTTCCCAGTAGTTTCCACATATAATCACAGAATGGTTGAGGTTAGAAGAGATATTTGGTGATCCTATAGTTCCAAGCAAACCAGTTCATCCACTGTCAGCCATAGCACGTTGCCCAGGTCTGTATCCTGCTGAGTTTTGMACATGTCCAAGGATTAAGACTCCACAGYCTCTCTRGGCAAYCTGTTCCAGTGTTTTATCACCCTTTATGGAAGCAGTAGACACACTTCAGGACACTAAAGATTTTTTAAATTTCTTTTCGAATTCCTAGTTATTCTTTGTAGAATTAAATCTTAGAAGTAATTAATCATAAAGTTCTAGTGCATTTTTTGATTCCTACAGCAAATTACATGAATTCTACACTTAGTTATATTTCTTAATTATTGACAACATTCCAATAGTCCAGCTTAACTTTATCTGTAAGTACAGAAATAAATAATTCATAGAGGCTTCTTTCTTCAGGGTCAATATTTTGTGAAAATAGTCCTAAATTAATAGACATGCAGATTATCTGAAAACAATGCCTCAAATCATTTTTGGCCACAGAAATGATTTATTGACTGAGAATACCACCTTTCTCTTCAAAAGTTCCAGTGAAAAATTGGCAGCTACTGTGAGGGATAAAGGCAAAGGCATTGCAGAAGAAAGTGCTTACACATAGGACCACTAAAATGATTAAAGGATTGAGTATCTGTCATATAAGGACAGGCTGAAAAAAATGGGAATTTTTAACTTGTAACAAAGATGTCCTGAGGGAGGGGGAGGCACTTAACAACTTGTGTAAGTACCTGATAAAAAATGATGCAGCCAGATCCTTCTCACTGGTCTCAGGGGAAGGATAAGAGGCAATTGATACAAACGGAAACACCAGAAATTCCATCTAAACATAAAAATAATATACTGTATTTACTCACACGCACGATCATGGTCAGAACTTACACTAAAGAAGTGCATTACATCAGAAAAGAACTCTTTATTCAAAACTAATTAGCTAATTGTGAGTGTGTCATTGCATCTTGCAAGGACTTATTTTGCTTTTCAGCTGAAACCTGTATTATGGTTTTTTTGTTTACGTAAGGTGATGGGCCAGTTTTAAAAAATATTTGGATTTTTTTTAACATCTCACAAGGACCTGAATCCTAAAGTATTCAAAGTCAAACAATTTCTTTTCCCTCAGTTATATTTTCTATATATTTTCTATAGCTTTTACAGACAGTTTTGGATCAGGAAATTCTACTTTTACAAGGGCAACTATTGTAGATTATGAGAGATACTTATCAAATTGCAGTTACCAAGCAACCTGTCATTACCAGACAAGTTCTTTCTCCTGTTTCATACAGCCTTTGTTATACATTTTTTTGACAAAAATAAAACCCCACGAAAAAACTTTCAAAGAAAATTGTTGCCAGCATACAATTTTCAAATCCAAATTATTTAATTAAAAAAGCTTCAGTTTATATGCTTATTTTGGAATAAATAAAATGGCATATAATGCAATTCTGAAGTAACTTCTATAATAATGCCATTTAGACTGGCTTTCTTTTTCAAATATTTTGATTCTACTCTGAATTGAAATATTAGAATCTCATAACAGTATTTTTTCTGTAATCAGTATGAGCATTATTTAGATTTATTTCTTTMCCTTAAATTCTRTATGTAATATTTMTRTTGATTAACTCTTTTCTTCTTAATRACTGTTAGGAAGCTTTTTATACTGACCTTTCTTGGAGGCAGAGCAAGGCCATTTGTCTTACTGGCAGACAAGAGCAACTGATAAAAAATACTGGTACTGAACATGGCTGCTCACTTGGAAGAGTAAGAACTGACCAGATGTATTCTGAAAAGTGGGATAGGTGGAAACTTCTCAGGTGCTCACAGTGCAMACATCAATCAGGTGGTATGGTTTAGGTTATGTTACCAATAAAATTGGAATGTGCTAGTGAACAAAATAGCATATAAAGCCCAGTGTCAGGCTTTTAAATGAAGAGCTTTATCTGTTAAGGAGGGATCCTCCTGCACTATTTCTTGCTCTGAAAGGTGAACCATACCGAGGAGTCACCCATGGACACAGGGAAAAAAAACTGTTGAAGGGATAGTGTTCACAGGAAGATGAGCTTGCAGGATTCCATAGGCAAAGGGAATCCTCTGAGTATCAAGTTCCTATGCCTCGAAGTACCTCTTCCTGAAGGCAGAGTCAGCCCATGAGACATGTCAATTAGATCTACAGTGAGATGGAAGGCTGTTTGACCTCCTTGAACAAATGTCAGGCATGAGAATTAAAATGGACCCTCTGTTCATCTTCCTGTGCTCACCTATTGCCTCTTCTCTTCAAAATCTACTGCAACTGTGCCTTCAAACAGGTTTTCTCTGCAAGCAGGTGTATGCCATTGATGGCAAAGCTCTGAAATTGGCTCCTACTCTGCCATGGGACAAGAAATATGATATGCTCACTGTGACAGGTTCTTCATCTATCTCCTTTGTCTTTTCCATCTCCTAGCTCTGTATTTTGGCTTTTGTTTTATCCCAGAGAATATCAGCAATGTGTGGTAGACATCTTGCATAGGAGCTCTGTACAGATGTTTTCTCATCTGGGCATTATTCCTGCTCTTCTTCAGATTCCTATGTACCATACATACTTTTACAAAACAATAGAAACATAACAGACAATTAGGTCTTAAGTCTTTTGATGTAGATAAATAGATATGGAGTGAGTAGTGAGTAGTGGATAAAATAAAAATCAGTACCATCTTGCACTTTGGATATGGTTCAAATCAGACTCCTGAGATTAAATAAAAATAAAAATAAATAAAAAAGAAAAAAAGAAAAAGAAAAAGAAAAAATTTACTCTTCATCTGAATCCTGATTTTTTTTTGAGATCAGAGCATGGAACTTCAAGGCACTGCAGAACCATATTCCCAATTTAACATCCAGCATCTACTACAACATTCCTAAAAATCCCTCTTTTTGTGGAATTATAAGCCTGCTCTTAAATGCTAGTATATCAGATCCATTTAAAAAACTACTTAGTCTGGGCTTCACTATTATAATGAAAATAAAAGAAAAAAATAGATAAATAGAAAAAAAATTAGATTGATCTTCTTGTTCAAGATGAGAGAAGTATTAATGATAAAACTGTCATAATAGGAGGCAGAATGGATTAAAGAAAGCCTTTTGCCTGGTTTTAAAATTGAAAAAGAGTTTGTTGCCATAAGATCTGGATTAACAGTATGATTGACAATGTTTAYTTTGGTCTTATAAAAGGCGAATTTTGGAATTTGACAAAGCAGGAAAAAGATGAAGAGAACAATTTCATTTTATTCAGGTTAATTAMTTTAACCTTACTTGAATCTTTATGAAAAATATAGATAATTATAACAGTTGACACAAAAAAGAAAATTATCAAGGAATTTAGATCAGGAAATATATGAAGTTTTGACCAATGTGATAAACTATTTTCAAAGGCAGGTTTTGCATACAAAAACCCTCTATTTTGCATAAAAAAACCCTCTATTAATTTTTTTTAATTGATTCATTTTTCATAATATGCATTTTGCTTTGATTTGTATCCTGAAACAGGGACTGCTTATTTCCAGCAAACAGGTATTGGACATTATGGACTATTATTGTTGTCTTTTCCGAACTTAAAAATTGGAACTGATAACCAGATTACTTAAACAAACAAGAAATGCCTGTGTAAACATGTTTGAAGTATTTCCTCTTKCAAGTAAGATTCACATGTTTGGACGGGTACACATTCTTATGAAAAGGACTTCTGACCTTCAAACTCCATATAAAATATTTTTATCTAACCAGCTTTTCCAAGAATTGACCATTTCTCAATACCTGAGTTTCATGAGAAACATTCCCCATTTGTTTCAACCTCCTGAAATTTGCAATTGTTAGATGATCTGCTTTTCATGATGTCTTAATCAATGTCTCATCAACTGAAGAGAGCAAAAAAAGGGTTTTTTTWAAAAAAATTAAGGATCTCRAAATTGCAGTCTCTGATTGAGTTCATGATWCCACACAATGTAAATTTTCCCTCAGAAATTTCAGCTCAGAATATTGCATTATGACACAACAGGTATCTTTTCCATCTATCCAATCGCTATTAAAACAGCACAGAAATCACTTGTGTCCTGGAAACTGWCTCTTCTGCAATCAGTGATAGGAATGATGGACTGTGTGAATGAGCTGTAACTGCATAGAGCCATCAAGTAATCCCTGATTGCAATTGGAAAATGAAGAAATAATCCAATTAGCTTGMTATATACATATATAACATGTATAGATGGTAGAGTAACAGAGCATGCAACAGGAAATGTACATAGGATCATTGTTCATCCTATTCCAAATTCACACTGCAGGGACCATAGCAGGAAAGCTGTACTTCATGCCTCACTACAGCYATAAGAAGGAGGCATAGTTTTTGCCAAAAATAGCTCTGAAAGCYGGGGAAGGTTCTCAGCAGGAGCTGGGCAGTGGTGCAGACTACTGATGTAGCATTAAGAATAGGAGTGCTCTGGTACTGCTAATCTCCAACATTCAAGAGTCATGACTAAGGCTGCATAGAAATCATGAGATGGCATAAAATAATAAGATACAAACAAACAAGCAAACAGTCTCTAGAAGTGGATGGAATTTTAATTAGCTCCCTGCTTGGGAACCTTTTGGGTTCACTGAGGCCATGTATTCTAGCTTATCTTAGCAGCTGCAGAAGCTAGATATACTTTGTGAAATGAAAGCCTGTGTTTTTGTATAAGCAGAAAATGTCTTGAAGGTTTCAGCCTTGAGCAATACACAAGCACTTTAAAAATTTTGCAAGAAATGATAACTGTTTTTCTTACTGCAGTATTTACTTTGTTCAGTATTGAAGAAAAATGTTCTGAAGAAAATTTCTCTTTCTTTCCTCACAGCTGATGTTGGCCCCCTGTTCTGCCTTATAGCAAAAGGGTCAGGGTTCTTCTTACTCTTGTCAAAGTTCCATAAGGTTCATTTCTATCAGAGATGGAAGAGTGTGGCTACCAGTCTATTTCTCTCTCACACTCCCTC
Source organism: Alauda arvensis (assembly GCA_902810485.1). Classification (NCBI taxonomy): domain Eukaryota; kingdom Metazoa; phylum Chordata; class Aves; order Passeriformes; family Alaudidae; genus Alauda; species Alauda arvensis. The sequence goes on from CADDXX010000613.1 coordinate 370,341, forward strand.
ATAGGCCTTTTAGGGTCACTGCCCCAYGAGTGCCCAGCTAGCTGGATTTTCGCTGGCTGTGACACTTCCCCACTAGAGCCGGCAGCACGGGGCTATTTGGCTTCCTTTGGGGTGGCACAGGCTCGCTGGTGGTAGCAGCTCGAGCATCCTTAAAAGGACGAGCAGTGATTTCAGCTCTGCTGTCCTGACAAGGACAGGCAGTGACAGCTCTTGTAAGGAGGTGCTCCCAAGGAGAGGCAGGAGTCAGGCTTCTTGTCAGAGACATCTTTATTTGATCCAGCTCAAGGGCAAAAAGCCCCTAAAAAGGCACAGAACTCTCTTTTATTGTGCAGCTAAGGGGTGGGGATTTCAAACAGACCAATGGGTGAAGGGATTGAAACAGTAACCAATCAGGGAGACAGTACAAACAAGAAAGTAACTGGGGAACCAATAGCAACTGAGGACCTGGAATACATTAACTGGGGGTTATGTAACTTCTAATTGGCAAACTTCTGGAAAAGTCCTTGGGGAGCCATTTTGGTGAGCTGTCAATCAGGACAACCATTTTGTTAGCCTAACAACCATTATAGAGCATAAGATAAAATATATAAAACTATACAAAACATTAAACTAAACATCATCTGCCCTCCAGGAGAGTGCAATCTCCCTTGTGGTAGCTTTCTGGGCTACCACATTTTAGCTTCTTTACTTCCTCTGTACGTTCTGCCACCAGGCTGATCATCTATCTGGTCACATCGCAGGCAGGTGTAGTCTCTTTTGCCCTCGGATACTAATGCCAGGCTTCCTGAAGCCTGAGGAAGTGAAGATCCTGGCATGTTTCTGAAGGAGCTCCATCTGTGTCACCATGAGTCACTTTCTAGCAGTGGCTTTCAACTGTGTGGAAATCATCTTTGGGTGTGTTCTAGYTGGGCAGATGAAGACTCCCAGGTGAGCTTGCCTCAGGAGCTGGGRGTGGCTGTGTCCTCCTACATGCTTCATCTGTGTGAAGTGCCACACACGCCCCGACTGCCCATGCTAGTTGCCCACACTCCCTTAGTCCTTTGCATTTCCAGTGGTTGCTCTGGCAAGGCCCTCAGCATGYCAGCCTCACTTGTGAGAGCTGCCAGGTCCTGCCCAGTCTCTGCATTTTCTCTTAGGTTTCCCTGACTCCAGGAACCCCTCCTCTAGCTCCTTCAGGTATTCCGTGCCAGAACTTTTGCTGCTATTGCTACGTGCCTTGTTGATTAATGTCAGTTTAAAATGAGCAATATTTTTTTAAAGGGTAGTTTTTTATTCTAGATGCAGATGAAAACATGTCTGTAAACTGCTGAAATGTACTACTTTCCTGTTTTGGTCTTTTTTCCATAACTTATCTACACTCACTGATTAGCTATTTCAAGTGTTATTATCCCCTCTCCCCATTTGCTGAAGTCTATTACTAATAACTGGAGTCCTTCTTCAATGTACTATGTAAGTAGGTGCCAGCCTTCTTTCTTTATATTCCATGAATTTCAGTTCTATAAAGTATACTTTTTTTTTTTTTTTCAGTGCACAGATAAATCGAATCTGAATGCTCTATCACCAATTCGAGCTCTGGCTATGATTAAGAACCTACTCTGAAAGTGATCAAGGTGTAGGATGGATCAGCTCATTTTTGTTATCAACTCTTTACTCCTTGCTCCTTGTAATCACTTTGGCTAACTACTCACTCACTTCAAATTATAACTCAGTAATGGACTGTAGTTATGGAACATATCTGTGTAGTCCTTTCTTTAAAAGCAACTCACTGCTAATGAAATTTTATTGATCCTGCATTGAGTAGAGTCTCTCCAAGGTTAAAATGTTACCCCTCAACTGTGACAGATCAGTTGATCAGGGATTTAACATTTTAGAATGGGCATAACAGGAATGTAACTCTAGTTCCCTTCTTGCCTGCCTGCCTTCCTGCCTGCCTCCCTCCTCCCTCCCTGTTTCGTTCTTTCTCTTTGGCATGCCTACGCTTGAGATTTCTGAAAAAAAYTTCCCACTCAGGACCTAGTAAGGAGTATTAGCCCCCTCTTGTGGAAAAATACCATTGATTCTTCAACCTCTTAGTATCGTGAATGTTACAGAAAACACACAATAATACAAATTGTACATCAGTGGAATACCTATGCAAAAAGTTTAAGCATAATATAGTTTGACACGCCTATCTGTCAGCAACCATTCTATATAGACAGCTAATATTAACTCACTGCTTGAGTATCTTGTGTGTATGAGCAAGRATRCATTTCAGTTGTGTTATTTTCAGTYCYGTCCTTAAAWAGCTCCTGCTGTGCTTCTGRCTGCCTAGAGCTGGTAGAACCAATGGTGGGAATTATCCCTTTGGATGTTCTTTTGGAAAGTATTCTGGTTATAGAAGAAAAGGTTTGAAAAATTAAAAAGGAATGGGAATAATGCTTTATGAAAATAATTACAATTATTATTTTGTGTTTCTTATAAAATCTACTGATTAGGTGAAACTAAATTTGGCATTTAAGGCATTTCTATCAATAGCATTAAAAATTCTTTTATATGAAAACTACTGTATTGCATTGAAATACATGGTATAATACAATTTAGTGTAAAGRTATTTTATCAAAGATTCAGAGAAGTTAAACTAAATATATACTGAAGTTTTTCTGTCTCAAATTGGCAAAGCAGAAAAATCTCATTGCCAGCTCATTCCAACACTGACATAGCAATTAGAATGTAAGGACCTTTTAAAAGTTTACATCTTGGATTGGTATTTRGGAACACAGCTTGTCGTGCTCTGTCTGACAGTCATCAGATATAATAAGGACTTCAGACACTTCAAAACAGCATTCTGGACCTCATGTTATGCAATTAAATAATGTAATATACAAATGTCATGCTAAGAGTTAACTTCGTGAGGAGCTCAGTTCTAACTGGTGGCATTACATAATTAATGATATTTCTCAAACATATAATCTTGCAAAACTCACTTGAACTGAATACAGTTCATTAAAAAACACCATGAAAAAAGGTAACAGATGGCTCTATATTAAATATATGAATTTAAATATCTCCTACCCTGAATATTTTGTCTTTAGTGGATTTACAGAAATTTACCCATATTCAATAATTTGTTGACTGAAAAACTCTTTTAGCCTGTTTGTTCATGGTAAGTCATAATTTTGGTGAACATGACAGAGGTTCCTACCTTTTGTTTCTTTTAGGTTTAGTCAATCTACTCTAAATATCCATATTTATCATTATGAGTTGTATTCAAAGTTTAGTTTCATTGGAGCCTTAAACATTGCATTAGTGTTATTTTRTAAATAATATGAATGAGATGATTGGCAAATTATATTTGCCAATGTCATGTTGGTTTCATGTTGACATCTGATGCATCAGATTTTTCTCCTTTATAGTGCTTCTATGAGGTTTCAAAGTTATAGAAGTTTTCTTRTTATTAATCCCTACTACACAGCTTTTTATTTCAGTGCACAATGTAAATTTCTCTCATCTCTAGCTTTAAACTACCACAAATCAAACTCATACTTCACTCAAATTTAAAAAAGGTATTGAAATCTATTTCAAAACAAATAACTTCCTCATGACTGATTTTTTTTAATAACATCATCTATTCTCATGTCTCTTGGCTGAGTTCTTTACCAAACTTAGAATTCACCTACYAATCTTTGTTTACCATACTTGATTTGTAATATCTTTTTATCCTAACTAAACTGCTGACATTACAGATACAGAATCTTATTTCAATAGAATGATACACTGCACAATGAGAAAGGTTCCTCTGAGACATACTCATGTAAAAACTCCATTGAACTGAAGGAAATATTTCATAAGCAGAGCAGAAAAGAAAATGAAAACCAATTAAGATTACAAGAGAGGACTGATAAGAATTATGTGATAGAACTATAATGTGACAAGGATTTCTGTTTTATTTTCAGTTTACAAACATATTGTATGTCAAAGAACATCTCTGTTTATAGTAAAACATGGGYAATTTGATATATATACACAGAAGAACACACTTCCCCCTATAAACATGCATTTTGATCTTGTATTAGCAATGACCTACACATTCTGTTGCATWTACAATTAGAACTCCAAAGTATCATGTCTCTTTCCATTCTGACTGAGCCTTTTCTTTCTCTTCTTTTCCTCCCTTTTTGCTCTTTTTCTTCCTTTTTTTGTTTCCTTTTTATTTATTTATTTTTTTTACTCCTGTTAGAAAAATTGCTTGGGAAAAAACCTGACATTATTAATTGAGGGAAATGAACTTAGAAAATTAAATGATGTCTATAAATGTTCATAGGCCTGGATTCTTCATTTGTTCTGGAAAATCTAGCATTTAGGAAGACCAGCATTTCTTTAGATTTTTTTCTTTTTAATTCACCCSTTTGTGTATTTTTACACTTTCAAAGTTTATTTCTATAGCTACRACCTGTTAAGAGAAAAACTTCCCCAGCAGAGCGCGAGGCATTGACTCGCACTGCGGGAAAGTGCCGTGCACTCCCTCCAGTGGGCAAAGTTAAAGATGCATTTTTACATTTTTACAGTTTACATTTTTTACACTGATGGATTTTTTCCAGGAAATTACACAAAAACTAAACTAATCCCGCACTAACCTATAAGCAAATGATAGCAGGTAATTGGACATATTTTTTATGTATTTAAATGAATAAAAATTAGTGTTTAAGTGTTAATATTCTTCTAAATGTAGGAAACAGAATTATATTCATAGATAAACTATTTAGGGTTAAGAAATATTTGAGACATTGTATAAAAGCTCTCACATTGWGAAAGAATAGACATTCTAATTAAACATACAAAAATACTTTTTYCCCCTGCTTTTACTCCTCATTAGAAGAATATTTTACTGAGGAAAGCTTAAAGAATAAATAGTTTCTTTTTGAATAATGTTTTGATATGGACCTGATGACAATAGTGTATATTTGGTTTACATCTAAAACGAGTTTTGGAAGAACCATAGCACTATTTCCAAGAATGGAAGAGGGATTCACTCTAGAGGTTACCATACAAATAAAAGAATTGCATACAATGCTTCATAAAAAAAATATAACTGTCAACCAATTGTTTCAAATACTCTTGCATGCTCTTATTGTTTAGAGTTACCTTATATGACTGTGATATTACAAATCTACTCCAAAATCTTCTGCACAGATGGATAATTATGCATGTCTGAAGGTATGATACTTACTTTCATTGTACTTTTACAGCTACCCATACCATGCATGATTATTCAGTGTCTCAGAGCTGTTATCAGCCACTGAAGTTTACATCAAATTGTTGCTTTCTGGTCTCTTTAATTGTAATTCTGTTTTCCCCAAACAGTAAATGCAGCCAAACAAATCTGCTACATTCCTTGGCATTTTTGTTTATTGGCAGAGCTATTGAGATATTTAAAAAATAAATAAAGCCCTGAATCATTTAAAGATAAATGGGATGAAAAAATAAGAAAGAATGCCAGAAGTCTCATTGATAAAACATGTGAATTAAAAATTTTATGGAAAACTATTCCTTGTTTACCTAGAAATCTTCAATTGCAATGCTTCTGCTCAGTACAGTGGGCTCATATTACTCACATTTTTATGAAGCTRATGTATTAGAATTTAAGATATAAGGTCTTCTCTCAATAAGTGGAGAAAGTTTTGGAAGTTGTCAAGAAGAAAGGAGTGTCCCCATTGGGAAGCTAAAAAAAAAAACATTTTCAAGCACTAAAAATGTAGTTTATCTTGCATTTAACATTAATATTACMTCTTGTCCACTGTGATATCATGCAGTAGCAAATAAAAGGAAAGAGCCCATTCTCTAACTTACATAGCAGAGACTTATCTTTCTGTAACTTTTTTCTTTTTCTTTTTTTCCAGTTTCCTGATTTTCCAGTTATTTTTTAAATTTGTTTTTTCAAATAAATGTAGATCCCCTCCATTTGTTCCTGCCTCCCAATTAACCTATTTTGGACCAGAAGTTCTCATCTGACTTTACTTTATGGAGGCTGAAAAAGAAAAAGAAGAAACACTCTTCTCTATGGGAGGTATTTTTAACATACCTGTTCAYAAGTCAGAAGAAAGCAACAGAGAAGGTAAGGAATGTGGCCATCTCAGAGCCTYATTGAATAGAAAGGATAACCATTACTGGCAAAAGTCTTGGGACTGATGTTTTTCTCAAGAAAACTGAGTGGAAGGACATAAATATGGACAAAAGCCGAGATTGGTTTTGAAGTTTTTCAGCTAGYAGAAGTTTGTTTTTTATGGAACAAGCCTTCTTCTACAGGAAGARACAGATAAAAGACATCTGCCCTTTCCAACTCTGCAAGGGAAGAGAGGTACAGTGCTGTGAATTTTCTTTTAGGAGAGGCTTCTCCAAAGAGGCAATGCCTGGTGACTGCGGATGCTCCCCTCTGCCCCAGCTCCGAATCCACATGTGTACACACACAGGTGCACTCATGCCCCAGTGTCAGAAAYACTGCATTTACCTTGCTGCTTTGAGATACATTTCACTCTTTYTCTGATTCTTGTCTTCATCTGCCCTCTTTTTCACAGAATTACAGAGTGGGCCAGGGTGCAAGGGATCACAGTGGGTCATCTGGTCCAACCTYCCTGCTCAAGCAGGGTCATCCTAGAGCACATGGCACAGGATTGCATCAGTTCCTGAATATCTCCAATGAGAGAGACTCCACAATCTCCCTGTTCCAGTGCTCAGTCACCTGAACAGTAAAGTTATTCCTCAYGTYTAGGTGGAACTTYCTGTGTATCAGTTTCTGCCACTTTCTTCTTYTTCTTCTCAAAGAGCCTATGGAATAAAAATTCCTGAARGYTTTCAGAACTTGTCTTGACAAGACTGTGAGCAAACTGATATCAAAATTAGTTCTGCTTTCAACAAATAAGTGGACTAGATGACCTCCAGGCATGCCTTCCAACTTACTTTGTTGTATGTTTCTTTTGTTTGAGATGCACTTTTGCTTAAATGAAATTATACATGTCAATTTGCTATATGATTCTAGGTAATTAATCAGAACTGTCTGCTCCACTCTCCTGCATTTTTCCTTTGTGGGAATTGGTTTTTATTTCTGAGTATAAGCACAAGCAGGGATAGTTGTCTTGCAGTAAAAGAAAAGTAAGCAAGCATTTTGGTGCAAGAGATCATCTTTGGCTATTGTTCATAGTCTGTTCAGAATAAGAGGAACACAGAAATGGCAAAGAAAATAAACTGATCAGGCATAAAACTCACGCTTAGATCATTTCCCTTTTATGTATTACCCATGTTCATCTTGTCTTACTGTTCTCTGTTCTTGGGGCAATTTTCATGAATTTTCATTCASCTAGCAATGAAATTGCATTTAAGTGCATTTTTTCAGACAAAAATTCATTAAATATGAGAGACAGGATGGAACAACCTTTCATGAAAAGTCACAGAAGAAAAAGAATGTCTGTCATTTTAAGGTGAAATAGATTATAGATGTGACTGCCTTAGRTAGTAGGGGAGTGGGTTTGATATTCAGTGTTGTTGCTTAGACTTTCTCCATAAAGACAACGATAGTTTTGAAAATAATTTTAATGAAAATGAAGCACATCCATACTGAAGCTTTCCTTTTCTCAATTAAAATCCTCGTTGAAATCCTTGCTGCTGTTTCATTCCTGACAGGTTCTGCTCTTGATGCAATGCAGCAGTGATCCCTGCTGCCATCTAGTGCCTCTGGGGGAAAGCAGTGGGCTGCTGAATTTAGGATTTTCACGGGCACTGGAAGAACAGCAAGTTTTGCTCTTTACTACTGTGATGGCTTTATCATTGTCTCAGTTTTAGCCCTGAAATTGTAATTATGGAAACTTGCCTTTTGCAAGGCAGTATCYTGTCAGGAATGAGTACAGGTCTGCCTGGGAAGGAGTTGGGGACAAGGGATGTGGGAGAGATAGGGAAGAGCAAAACAAGTGATAAACAAGGCTGCAGGCAGTAACCAGAAGGGAAAAAAATACACTGATTACAGTGGCAGCTATCTTACTGCKCAGAGAATCAGAACAAGTGCAGTGSAGTGGCCATCTGAACCAGGATAAACACAGCAAGAGATATAAGTGGAGAATGTCATGACCTTGAGAACAGAAAAGGCGTAGAGAGAAAAGATGAGGGAGAAGTGCTTGTGCACTCACTGAAGGGTTTGTGATTTAGCTGTCAGCTTAATATTGGCTAAATAATACAAATAATTCATATTTTCCAATTAGTGCTTTAATAAATATGCATACATTTATACAAGTAAAATTAACTGAAGTCCTTAAAGACTGCTCAGTCAATTAGCCTCACATCTGCAAAATGACTAGATTCCCCAAAAGAGTCAAAAAACTCAACCATGGAAAAAAGCATTAATGTGGGAGACCACTGAAAATAACTATGTGGTCTGTAGAAAGGGTCCTGCAAACATGCTGCATATCAATATAAACATATTGAAATGAATTCTATTTAATTAAAATAATTATAAGCAAAAACCTTTGAATTCTGATGACAAAATAGAAACATGGGTKTATGATTGCTTTTCCCTTCTTCAAAACACTTGGAAAGAAGAGCATGAAAAAAAAAAGGCTATGCATTCACATGTTCATTTTGATTTGAAATATRGTTTTAAGGGATTTTTATCCCTACTAAAAATTAAGAGCATAATTTTGGTAAAACAATCTTTCAATATATACCTGTACAATCCTTCTAGGTAATTTGCTGTTAATGAAATTTTTTAAACATTAACAGTGTTTTTATGAACTTCCCTTAAAAAAATTGAAGAACAGAATTGATTTTAATTGAATTTCTTCTTTGAATTGGGAAGTTAAAAAACTGCCTAAATTTTTGGATACTTGAATCTACAAATATACTTCTAATTGCTTCTTTTACAGAAACTAAAATAATATGCAGACAAAGAAACATATGGCATCCTAAGGAGTTTCAGAATATTCAAAAAAATTATAATTTCCCTTCACAGACAGGCAGCAGACAGGCACATACACATAAATAGAGACTTGTCTGAGGTTCTCARGCAAAATAGAAAAAAACCTATATTGGAAAAGCCAATATTTTTTCAGAATGCAATTATACAGTGACAAAAATATATCATTGTCAATCATTTATGTAGGACTCTAAAATACCAGTCTGAGGTTATAAATATAGAGCATATTGCTTGAAATGAGCGGAAGAATATAACTCAAACTTGCCTTACTGATATAAAATATTTGAGTCTACCAAACTGAAATTGATTTCAAATGGACAAAAATGTACTGACTGAGCTCTAAACATTGTAAAAAGTTTAAGAGTATTCACCGAGAAATGAAAGAAATAAAGACATATTTTCCTTAGAAGTTTTAAGAAYTAYRATKAGGACATTYGAGAAACTTCTTTTTTSTTTAYSCATTTTGGGAATATATCAACAAATRACTGTATATTTGAYRRAATTTTYKTACCTATGCAATTTTCAATATATGCRATTTTTCAARAGATGTAATTTTTCAGGAGATGTTATTTAATGTGTGTCTGTTTTTTTTATGTTGGATAAATGGTTCACAATTGTTTTAAGCTCTAAAGGCAATTGCTCTTTTATCAAACTGTACAGATCTCAATAGGAGCTACAAACCCTACAAAAATATAAGCTTGCTTGTATTGTGAAATGTCATGATCGAATGGTGAAAGCCAAGGGGGCTGCTGGCTGTCCCTGTGAACAGTGAGTAGTTCCATAGAATAATGAGAAAGCTGATGATGGCTTAGTCTTTGGAAAGCTCTCAGCATGCAATGGACTCAGCTGTCTGTTTCCATCCTCTGAGTTCATGCTTGTAGTAACAACCTTGGTACAACTGGTTGGATGARTAACAAGTGTCTGGAAAAACCAGGCAGCAAAATAACATATTTTCAGGCCCCTTCTTTGAGTGAGAGGTGCTGTTTACAGAAACAGTTACTCTTTCTGAGATCATCAGAGATTGGTTATTGTTGTGTTACTGTCCTTCCTTCTGGCCCCTTTTATCCTCCATGCTCAGAAGGAAACCTTTTTCAGTTTTGAGAAGCACCTGAATGCCAAGCCATGTCTAGCAGAGACAAATGTAATTCTTTATGGATATAATTCTGATTTATCCTTCTACATTTATCCTACCAGTAAATAATTAAAAGAACACCTTCTAATTATTGCCCCAAGTATTAGCAAAGTTAGTTACYCAGGAAATATTGGCACCAATCACTTCTAAAAGTTCAGGGTAGCAATCAAATCCCCATGACTCTGCTCCTACCAACTGTTGGCATTCAAAATCATCAGCTGAAACATAAATGTATTTAGCTTTCCATGTTGAACAACAATGTCATAAAAATCTTGACAATAAATTTTTAATTAGCAAAGAGTTTTAACAGTCAGAAAGAAAAGGTCATATGAATTATTTGCTTATAATCTGTGTTAGGAAARTCAAAAGTAATGTTATTCTTCAGAACAATATTTTTTTGCCTGTCTTTGTGTCTCTTCATCTTTCTGTTCCTTTCCCCCCTCTTTTCTTTCTAGAAATCATTTTAGTAGCAAGACTTTATTGAAACAGGAAGTTTTATTGTATGTATTGTAAAAAGCTTGCAGCTTTCCAAATGCATTTGTGTGCATGCATAGACACTCCAGAGTCAAATGTATGTCTTGTGCTCTACTTCCTGCTGCACAGCTCATCTGGGGTCTGATGCTCTCAGCATTACTTGAAATTTAGCCATTGTTCTCCCCCCTATAGGGAKCAGTCACATCTTTAATCAAGGGATTAAAATGTATATGTTTCTTCCAGCTAATTGCTAGTGAAAGAGTTACAGATCAAGAATAATTCAAAAACCCTATCCCATAATCCATAATCTAGAGATAATCATACATTCTTAAAAATTGTAGCCAAAGAACGTATAGTTCCTGAACAGAAAAAGAACCAAAACAGATCAGTGAACCAATTTTTTATGACTGATTTCTTCTCTTTCAAGCACATTTGAAATTTGTTCTCAAATGTTATTATGTAACATTCATATACATCCACAATAAAGACTACATCCAGTATTCAAAAGGTGTGGTTAGTAATGGTCCCATATAACATCCATGTCTTACACCTTGGAAGGATTCAGGACAGCCCAGTAAACTGTAATCCTTGGCATTGAAGGTATTTGCTTAACTTTCCTGCTTCTTAAAGTCACTTGCATTGTCAAGGTAACAAGACAAGGATCTGATGTGCATGACAGAAAGMTGGGGATGCAGCCCGCTGTCTCACKGTAGCAGTTACCTTTCAGCAGCTTCAGTTTGCCAGTCAACCTAAAAATGCATAACATGACTGCAGCATTGTTTCTGAATGAAATGACAGTAAAATTCGGAAAAGGCTTACAGACTAATTTCAGACAACGATGCTAAGCTGAAGTGAGACTCCTTTTCTTTCTAAAATTCCCAATGGACAGAATGCCCTTTGAATTCCATGGTCATTTCACAGACCTTTGCATAGYAAGACATTTTTTCACACAAGATGTCTGGCTATTTGGATACAATTCAAAAAGAGGCTTATGCTTCAAAAGGCAGGAAAGCTGACATAAGCTTTAGAGTAAATACCAAAATCTCTTATCTTTCCATATTTGTCATATGTTATAATCCTTGCAAGAGTGGCCTCCACAATAATAGGAAAAAATCCTAAATATTGGCTTGACAGACTAACAAAGGCATTATACATAAATGGCGGTTAGGGAACAGTTGTGGGGCGGTTAAGCTTTCTAAATTATAAATGCTCATTTATATTAAAATGTACATGAATTTCCAATGGGGATGTCTCCTAACACATAAAAGTCCTRCTTCTGAGGACTGATTTATTCTCTAGCATATATGAACAAGAAATTTCCCCCTGGGTATCTACCCYGGCAAGGACAGAGGATTTCTGTGTCCAACAATATTTTTAGTGCTTTTTGTATTAGATAATATTTTTGTGGCAAAACATATATTTTGTGTATTCATAATTATAAACTCTCTGATCCTCCTTCCAAATTTTGTATTGCAGAAAGAAATGGMCACTGATAATTTTCTAAATGCAGTTCTAGGGAGATATTTCATACTATTTCTATAGTTTGCCTGTATGTGTGATGGCTTATGTACTGTGGTTAAACTCTAATATTTTTCCTTCCTGTTACCTGAATTAGTTTACTTTCCACGTTAAAACACCAATACTTTAAAATAGATTTGTATTTTCCAAAGAGAATCTATCACTTATTTTAATGGAATAATTTGAAAGTATCTGTTTTGAAAATTTTTCCTTTGAAAAACCACTCTATTAAAATACTAATTATACAATCTCACTTGAACTCAATGTGATTCTCATGCTAATTTCCATAACAGAGCACTTTTCATATGTGTCACTGATTCATAAAGAACAGCTCCTTTTATACAACATAAATAAATATAGCTCCTTGAGATACTCTCCAAAGCAGACACCTCTACCTTAACACCTTCCCTCTAAATCCTAGAATTATGCTGCCTTGTGACTTACTTGCAGAGTCAGCTGAGAAGCCTTGGGAAATTCATTATCTCTGGGAGAAAGTAAGGTATGTGCTTCTTTTTCCCAGCATCATTCTTACGTGCCTTTGCCTTTCTCTGTGAATTAAGAGGATGCAGTTGATTCAGCTGGTGAAGGAATGAGTCAGTGGTAGAACTGCACTTAAGTAGATGTAACTATTATGTTTCCATACTTATGTATTTAGTTGCAAAAAGGAAAATTTTAATGCAACATTATTTAGATAAAATTTCATCTTTATCATAGCAGATGTACTTCACTATAGATTTTGAGATAATTGCAGGAAGTATTTTAAAGCCTATAACATCTATTACCATTATTATTATTATTATTATCTCCGAAATGAAAATATAATGGTTGTGTAATCACAATAGATGTTAAATGCTTTTAGTACATACCTTTTCATGGGCTAGGACATACTGTGTACAACGCCAACAGAAACGACAGAAAAAGAACACAGGAAGGATGCACATTACTACACTCCATCACTCATTTAACAATTAACACTAGTATTTTTCCAGCATTTTTTCTTTCATTTTTTGAAGTAGATTTCTATCCACTGTATGAAATGTGTTTTCCTATGAATTTTCTTTTCACAAGTAACATCTCACTAACATACCACAAAGAGGTGCTCTAAACCCACAGTAGCTGTTAAGAACAACTCTACCAAGAACAGATAGAACTGCTGCAACCTCGCCTCAAGGTAGGGGTTTGTGATTTTAGTACTCTGTTATTTAAGTAAAAATATTTCTCATGACAGTCATTGCAATAAAACTTGTGTCCAGCAGTCAGAACTTAAAATAATGAGATTCATAGCTGTCAYCACATTAACAAGTCAGGGGAGATTTATTCCATGGAATAGATTTAGGCAGAATACTCAGCTATCGATCATCTCATTTTTCATAAATAATCTATTCAGTTGAATAGAATGTCTTTCTTTACCCTGAAGTAATAACTATGTAAYGAGTGACTTGTCTGGCACARTTTTACAGAGTTTTCTGTTCTGACAATGGTGGTGTATGTGTTTAAATACCATTTTAGTGAATTCTGTTGTCTACAGTTTCTTAACTTGCATATGTAAAGATAAACATACATATGAGTCTTCACACAATCAGGAGTGAAAAAATAAATTTACCTTGAGATCTTATTTTTAAATGTCCCTATAATGCAATTGACATTAGTTTTGTAATCCCAGATAAGTTTTAGCAATTTTTCTGTATCTCATCACTGTTCTGACTGTCAGAGAGGAAAAGTGTGGCTGAGGCAGAGAACCCTGAACACTGCATTATTCCTCGTCTGTATCACTTCATCCTAAAACAAATGGGGATGAAACTTGATTGCAGTCTCTGCAAGAAGTGAATGGCTTTGACCTATTCAATCAAAAGAAAAGTCACCTGCTGTAATGSCATAATCTGTGGGGTCTTCATGTAGGTCTACAATTACCTGGAGGCCACTGGAGGTTAAAAAATCTGCAATTCCAATTCTTGAAAACTGAACTTATGCATACCACTGAAAGAGTATCTTTTCCATTTTGAGGGGAAATCTGGATCTGAATAGAGTTGAAAGAGTATATTTGAAAATACTACTTGAACAGCTCTATTTTTAGTCATCATTTATTTCTGAATACAATTTAGAAAGTGATGTACATAATACAGAGTATGTCCCCTTCTGATGTATCTTCATTTTCTCTTAGGTAAATTAAAATTTATCTATGTATTGGATATTAACAGTTGTCCCAATGGATTTTTTTACTTATGAAGATATATGCTTCATTCTCAAGACACTTTAATTTCAACTTCAAAATTTAGCTCTGTATTTGTATTCAAATGTGAAAATATTTGGATGTTTAGGAGCATTCAGTTTTAAAGTTCTCAAAGATGATTAGCACTTTGTTTCCATTTTATTTAAACTGTAAAGAAGTAATTCTGTATTTTGAAAATGTACTGTGTGTGGTAAGCAATATTTCTAAATGAGAAAGAAAGAAAGAAAGAAAGAAAGAAAGAAAGAAAGAAAGAAAGAAAGAAAGAAAGAAAGAAAGAAAGAAAGAAAGAAAGAAAGAAAGAAAGA
>CADDXX010000613.1:385029-431414 GCA_902810485.1 Alauda arvensis
AAAGAAAGCTCCAAAATGGTGTTCCTGCCCCTATGATCTATATTTAATAAATGACTTTTCAAACAGGTATGAGTTTTATTTCAGCAGGCACTAGCCATCTATAATTGAAATATAATTTGTGCTAAGCAAAATCTGCATGGTGATATAATTGTTTTGAAAGCTACACAGCACTGGAACCCACATTATTTTGGGTCTGCTAGGTAATTAGGAATTTAATCTGAATTCATGACTCTAAAATATACAGATTCACTGTACAAGTTCCAGCTAAACACAAGATGGATGAAACATGATTGTTCAAAGACRAAACCAGCAATAGTAGAGATAYTGAAGAAATTTTTTATAATTGAAGWAAGAWAAACATAAACCTTTTATATATATTTCAGACTGTACTTATGTATCAAGTATTTGAATGATAATACCGTGTTCAAATTTTTGCCTTGGTACCATTATTGGGTCTCTTTTTAAGGGCTTATTAAGTATTTTATTCTATTATCTTTTCTGTCTAGATGCTTGCTAATTGAAGGCTCTTTAAAGGCTCTCTGACTGTAGAAAGCTTCGGCTGCATTGCCTGAAGTTGCATTAAGCAGAGCCTCATCAGCATTCAGCACCACTACCATAGCGTAAAGCCTGGGAGAAGTGGGAAAAATTACCTGCTGAAACATAAGAAGAGAAGATGAAAAGAGGCCAGCAAGAAGAAAGAAAAGCTCCTCATTTCTGCTCTGAAGCCTCTTTTTCTAATGGATCCCCCTCCCAAGCAATGTTGCGAATGGCAGGTGATGTGTTCTGCAAATAGATCAGCAATGTCACTTGTAAAATTGCACTTTTTGGCATTCAGGTATTGAAGCYAGTCAGCTGGTACCCAGGCTTCATCTGAGGCTGTATTACAGAAAAAGAGTGTATGTTAGATCATCTAGCAGCAATTACAGTGAAACACCTCTGGCTTGAGACAGAATCACTGTTACTGTTGCTTCCTGCAGTGACTTCTGTCACTATCATATTTTCTTCCTTTTTCACTCCCAGGTGTCAGATATACTTGGCTAAGATTATTTTGCTGGATTGAATTAGTTCCACAACTTCTTCAGACACTGATGTGACTGTTATCTCTCCAACCATTCTCAAACACTGAGATCTCAGTGAAAAATTGCAAAGATATAAATCAGATTATATTTTAAAAGGTATTGCAAAATCATTAAATAAATGAGATACCCATCGTTAGACTTGCTCTAGTCACAGATGTAATATTTTTCTTCTTTCCTTTTTTTTTTCTTTTTGCCATAATAATCACTGCAGCAAGTTGCAAATGCAATGAATCCCTGTGCTATCTATGATGGAGAGAACACAGAAATTGATTTATCATATTGATTTATGRTATTGTATTGTGCAAAATTCAGGTGCAATCATAAAATTTTGCTAGTTTCAGAAGTCTCTAGAAAGAAAAAATGGAAGGATGGAAGAAAGGAAGAAAAAAGATAATCAAAGGAAGAAAAACATAATAATTCCCTTCTCACATGTAAAAAGCATAAGGGGAATTTGCACATGCACAGATGGAATATTTCGTTGTTATTTGCAGTTTTTGTAACTCTTGCTCATCACACTAATTACCTGATATATTTGTGTGCTYCTATTTGTGCCATTTATTGTTTACTCCCTGTGTAATTCTGTGTGGTTTATGTATTAATGTTCTGTCAYAGCTTAGGTCTTACTCAGCTTAATGAATTATATTCACAGGCTATCCAAAGAACATAGAAATACTGTAAGGATAACTATGATTTTTCCATGAGGCCTTTCCCCATGATGAGCCTTTAAAGGGCTTCATGATCTGGGAAATAGAGCTACTGTTTTGGGAGAAATGTGGGGCAATTGTCAAAGCCCATAGGATGTTGTTACAAGTTGAGTGTATGACGTTGAGAGCCTGGGTGATGGTCTTGGAGGCTTGCAGCTGCAGCAGGGAGAGATTGAGTAAATGCAGGAAGAATGTGGTTTGTTAAGGAAAATGGGAGAAAGGGTTAATAAAAATATTCATATAAAACAAGGAAAGAAATTAGGAGTTCTTCAGCCTTTTTCTGCTCTAGCCTCTCCCCTGCCCTTTTGTTCAAATCACTKCCTTGGTTTCTGAGGTTTAAGGACATTTCTGTGTTCTTAATGACAGAGTCATGAAGTCAGAGTCCCCTTGCTCCTACTCACATCTTCATTCCACCAAAGTCTAACTTTACTTAATAGGCAAACAACAACCTCGTTGATCCAGAAAAACTGCTTTTCATATCTTTAAGGAAAGCAAATTAGAATTCTCTGATTTCTCATTCTTTCAGCAAGTGTAGAGAACAGGGATCCAGRGGTCAGGTCCTCATTAGGGAAACTGATTGCCTGCAGTCTTCTAAAAAATCCAAAGGAGGTACAGTTTAAATAACTGATGCAAACAGCACAATTTTTCTGTGTCTGGTTCATCCTTGCCCTTTCATGATCAAAATCTCATTTTTAGTTTTGGCRCAGGCTCTAGACACCCACACTTTGAAGAATGAAAATGACCAAAGTCATAATGCTGTCAAACTTTCAACTGAAAGCATACAGGAAACTTTTCCTTCCTCTGCTCCTTTTAATAATAATCTTTCTCATCTTTATCTGAACCAGAGACCTGTTTTGTCAATAAATAATAAAAAAAAACTTTCAATCTATGTTTATGCTCGTTTCATCTATTGCAACAGCTGTCTGTTAGTAGAGGGACAGAAGAAGGGTACACACAGATRTTTTGAGAATCAAGACTAAAACATATTTAGGCAAGAAAAAATGTCAGGTTTACTCTAAACCATAAAAAATTGAAACAATATTGTGACTTTTGAAAAGCAGATGTCTTTTTGTTCCATGTTCTGTGTCATGGGGTTTTGGTTAGGTTTGGCTCATTATTTTCATGGAAGCATTATTTTCTCAAATACTGAGGAATCATTTCTGTAATTTTAAAATCAAGTATAATCAAAAAACCTTCTGACCAAATAGCAGAGTATGATCGCCCCAGTTGGTTTGATTTTAAATTTCAATACTTAGCCTGCATGTAAACACTTGCCTTTTCACTTTCTGCAAAAATTTATATGAAATAATTTTTAAAACTAGTTTAAATTAAGTATTGGATAAAAAAAATGAACTGTAAGTCCAAAAGGGTTTGGAGATAATATTTTGAGCTTAGCATACCTTTAAAAAAGGATGAATTGCATATGACTTCTTGTGTGGCTTGCAGTTTTGTATGAATGGACAGCTACATGYGTTGATTTACAAATCAGTCAGAATTTGTGAGGCATAGGTCCTGAAATGAAATTTCAGTGTTAAATTTCAGTTAAACACAAATTTCTTTGTATTTAAAGTGGATAAAAATGAAATCTAAACCAGAGTTTGAGTCACATGGAAACTGCATTTTATTTACTGGTAACAGTAATTCYTCAATCAGCATTGACAATTCCTTGTGAGGTTATTCTTGGATTAGTTGAATGTTGCGAGAAGACCCCTCCCCTAACTGAACCAAATGCTGTTTTTTCACACTGTTACATTAAGTAGTTGTTTTCTACTTAACCAAGATCCACTAAAGAAAATTATTAGATTTACATGCTTCATTTGATAGGAYAGAAATTAGATGCCAGCAGTAGAACACTTCCTTATGAACAGTGTTTCACTGGTTACATCAGCATGTGCTTTCATCAGATGTTTGGCATCCCTCTACCTGTATGTGTTTTTTCAACAAGACATTACAGCCATCCTRTGATAAAGCCTTAAACTCATCCAGATTTTCCCATGAGTCTTAAAATATGTTTATTGCTAAGCATATTTATATCAAGATGTGGCCTACTGAATTACTGAAGATGACCAACACATTTTCACTTTCAGAAACCTGTGAATCTAGCAGGATACTGACACCACTTACCAAAAATTTCCACTCTGTATTCAGAAGAAGTTTATGCTTCAACAAATATAAGTTAATTGAGGTGATAGTCAGGATAACATGTTCTTTATAGAGCCTTTCATTTTAAGACTTTGTAAAGCCTTGCTTGAGTCAGAACACTGGAAATAAGATGAGTATTTTTATCTAGCTCAGATAAAGAGGTAGTTAATTGTTCARTCTCTTTTCAAATCATTGATACCACTGCTAGAGTTGACTATTGCCATTCTGAATCCTCCAGGACTWCGATAAATTTATAGTATTCCTTCCTGAATATATCATCCAATAATATAAACTGGAAAGGGAAATGGGTCTTAAAGTCCAATCCTCTATCATGAAGCCATATTTTAATGTGAAAGCTGGGCCTACAAAAGGACATTCTTTACAGACCAATAAAATATGACTTTCTGTGTGAATTTTCTGCTCTGATTTTTCTTTTCTTTTTACACTTTATGCACGCTTTTACACAATAATGTACTTTAGTATCTTCCAGGAAAGTACTGAATGACAGGACTAACATTTGTTACTTGGTCAAACTATTATTCCTGGTGCTAAGTGAGTATGTTGTTTTGGTTTTTTTCTCTGCCATTGTATAATGCCATAGATATGATTCAGTGTCTCTCTGAAAACAATTTTCTTYCTTTTTTATTTTTTGTGTRTAAGTATTAGGAACATCATGCACCTCAACTTACATTTCTAGGGAAAAAAACCCAAACCAAATCACATACCTGTGTGCCAGCTGCTGGTACCTGATGATGTACCATTTCAGCATTCAGCATAAAATAGGGTGTATTTTTTGTTAATCTGAACTGAATACATGCTGTGGCTGAGTCAGCAGCACCTTCTCGATAAAGCAAAGTAATGCGGCAACCAGTTTTTGAATGTTGCAAAACATTCTAACAATTTCAGTAATTTCTACAGTAAAAAACAAGTTCTCTTCAATTGTTGTAAACGAAGAAAGACACATAAAAGAGGAGAAAGAGTGTAGCAACCCACATTTTCCATTCCTGTCCAGTCTTGACTTCATAAGATCCTGATGATCTCTTTGAAATACTGGTATAGTCTGAGAAGCTACTCTTGGCTTTGAAGGTACAAGCACACTGCACTGTGCAGCATAAGCACATGACTTCAAATGCAGGAGTAGATCACAAAAGGCAAGTGGCAATGCAGACTTGTATCTGAGGAGTGGGCTGAATTCTCACAATAACTTAAATATACTTGAAATTTAGATCACTGCTATGAGATAAGATGAATGGTCAGGTTGCAAAAATAAATGGGACAACATTATTGAAGAAATAATGGGCCAATGAAGTTACAAGGCATTATAAAACTGGGACTTTTGAATAATTAATCCAGCTTTGATTTGATTCTGACATCTGTTGAGACAATCAAGGCCTGTTGAACTGSATCACAGCCAAGAAATGCTTGTATTGATGGTGTGCTCAATAAATGCTATTCTTTCTCACCTAAGACTGAAATGTCTTTTTGATTAAATGAACAGAATTTAGGATCTTATCTATTGATCATTTAAGTAAATGTGTTCTGATGAGGAAAAAGGATAAGCAAAGTAAACAGAATACTCCAAGTAATCTCCATTCCATTAAGATAAGGTGCCTTGCTTCACTCCATTTTGTCATTTGCTTAGGTAAGTTTGTTTGATATTAAAGATTAATAGACACAGTAGGTGAATTATGTGTTAGCACTTCATGAACTGGAAAAAGGTTCTGAGTGATAACCTATAAGATGTAGAAATTAAGAACTCCAAATGAGAACTCCAAAAGGCAGATAACTGTTATCTGTACAGTTTACATGTTTTTAGAGGCTTTTTAGTTTTGTCTTACTCCTTTTTKGTTTGTTTTTTTTAATCCCATGTGGCATACACACATGAGAATATTTCTCATTCTTGGATGTTCCACCTAATACACTGGAAAATAACAAGGAGTAGATTTTTAGAACACCCTAGGACCTGTGAACACATTCAGGAGAKTGTGTCTCTCCTGAAT
Organism: Alauda arvensis; assembly: GCA_902810485.1. NCBI lineage: Eukaryota > Metazoa > Chordata > Aves > Passeriformes > Alaudidae > Alauda > Alauda arvensis. Next base: position 390,955 of record CADDXX010000613.1, read on the forward strand.
GCAGACATCTGGAGGGGGAATTCTGACTTGATCCAGAACGACTGAGTCTAAGTGTCAGGAACAGCACAACTGGGGTGAGGCTTTGGATGAGCYATTTTGCTTTTCAGAATGGTCAATTAAATGCTGTGGGTAATACAGCAACTAAATTGCCGCAACACTCAGGCTGCCACATTTTCAGTGACAGTGCTGTTTACCWCTACACTGCATTGCAGTAGAGAATGTAAACTTTCACTTGAAATGTGAATAAAAGGGCTGTGAGCAAATTGAGAGTTTTCTAAACAAAGAGAATATCCCTTCATTTTGTGAGCTGCAATGGTTGATGCTATCYCCGTAATGCAAAATTGTTGGTGTAGGAACTACTCTGTCTGGGCTTAGGCCAACTAGTTTATTTCTTTTGGGAAAAATACAGAATGACTGCAACTCACTGTCATACAGTGAAGAAAGCGGAAGTTTGTTACTTCATGTGCTTGCCAAATGATGCCATCATTTATTATTGCACATTACCCAGGGTTTAGTTTCTGGGTGATCTAATTTTCCTTTCCTGAAGAGAATTTCTAAGGGAAAGATTGTGGGAGAAACTTTCAGAGCTACTGTCAGTTCCTAACTTTCTTCTAATATAGTTCATTATCAACCTGAGAAAATGTTTGATGTTGTAAATCAGTAATATGCAGCAGAGGAGYTTAGGGAATAATATATTTCTCAGTACTGACCAAAAAATTGCTATAACTTTCTACAGGTTGATGCTAGAGGCAATTAGTTTTAGCTTGAATTAGCTGATCTTTCCTTTTGTACTCTAAATTCAAAGAGTACTTTTTCCACCAAAGGTAACAAAATTCAACATCCTGTCTATTTTTCAAATTCAAGATATTCCTTTTCCCCMAAAAATTATGTATTGAGAAAAAAAGCTAAAAAGTAGCTAAATGTAAAAGATTAAGAATGAAACACACATAATTAAGAACCATGATCCCACCTTAGGGCAAAACAGTGCTTTGCCCCTCTCTTTTGATTCTTTGATTAATTTAGCGTTYCATTAAATTTGAAATGAAACGATCTTCATGAATAACAAGACAACTTTCACCTCTTACTTTGGTGATGTTTCAGCTGTATATTTCAGCTATAAARTTGTTCACATGGAGAGCCAAAATTTAGAATGAGAGAGATAAAGAACTTACTGTAGCCAAAATGATTTGAGTAATGTAATTCTATTATTATTGATATTTGTCCATAATATCCTGTTCACCTGAAACAATCAGGTATGGCATCACCTCTAGGATTTAGGGKTCAACATTAAAACTCATAGCATGAGACCTTTACAACCTTTCAGGCTGTACATAGCTTTGAAATCTGAGTATTTGCATCCCAAAATAGTGAGGTTCCAGGAAAGTTTCCTTTTCCCTGATGATGTATGTAAGAAATAGATTTATTAACAGAAAACGACTTTAATTAACAGCCAAAGTRAAAAATTAATTCAAAGTATTCAAGCTTAAAACTCTCTGCAGGTTGATGGATAGGGCATGATATATGAAATGTCAGCAGATCCTGATTTAGGATAAAGCTGCRTRTATACCAGAAAAGCAAATATTTTTAAATTAATCACACATACTTCTCTGATAATTAAAATTGAGTTATGGTCCAAGGATTACAGAAACAAAAAAACCCAAACCAAACCAAACCAACAAACAAACCAAAAAAACCCCCACAAAAAAAAAGGGATAATTTCAAGACTTCCAAATTGGGGTGTTGGCCTCTACTCAGCTGGAATTTTACTGTGACATTGGATAAAGTTTGTTAGGGAAAAAAAAGGAAGAAAAAAAGGGTTTTGCTTCTCAGTRAGATAATGAGAGACATTGGAAGAATGATTAGGGTAATATAAACCTTTAAAGTGAATTAGGTTTAAGAACTGGGAAAGAATGAGGATAACTGAATTTAAAACTCCTGTTTTATTTTATTTGGTGTCTCAGTCAGAAGTCTTCTAAGGATACCAGATTCCTCAATCTGGTATGTTTACTAATTCAGGAGAGCTGATGATCTACACTAATTCTTGTTTTCATTCATTCATGATAAAAAATGAGCCCAAGTTAAGACAAGAGAAAGAAAAATATAGCATTTAGTGACTGCAGATGCTTTTTATTTCCTGACTATAACAGGCATAGAAAGTTTCCTTTTRAAAATATAAACTAATGTCACCAGTTTCTTCCTCCTCTCTCTCTCCTGATAAAACCAGAAGAACAATTTATATGTTTACAGAAAAAAAAATCCCTCAAACTCTATTTCTTTTCTTAAAAAATAATTGAGAAACTTCACTAGGTTACTTTTTAACCTTACYTCAGTCATTCTGGAATTTTAAAATTCACTGCTCAAGGACAAATAATTTATTTGTARTTTTTTTTACTTTTCTCAGTTTCTTAATTTTGCAGGGAACTGTGTAGATGATGGGTTTTCATGTAGGTATATTCAGAGACAATAAATATTTTCTGTATGGCAGCAGCTGTATAATTAGATTTTTGTCCTCCTCTGTTATGTCACTTGATATCAAGATCTGCCAATTTATCATTTGTTATGATCTTCTTTTGAGATAATTTGTTACACTTGTCTGTTTTCCTTGAAATCAATATGGTAGGTTTGATATGTACAAAATATTTATATAATTTGATAACTTTAAGAAGTTTTTCTGTTCGTTATTATTGCTGAAAATTTTTAGGTATAGTTCTGTTTTACATTGAATTCTGAGCATAACCATTTAGATGCAATAGTTTATATCTGTGAGATATTAGACTCATGAACATTTATTTTTCTGAACGATGTCATAACTAGATTTCTGTAGAGTAGTTTTACAATAACTGAAATGATAKTTAAGTCGGCTCATTTTCCTTGCACAATTCAGTAGGGGCAGCATAGAAATTAAGTCTGAACACTGATCTGAAAATTTTTATATTYAGTTTTCTCCTTTTTCAAGTCTGCTATTTTGCCAATATTTGGAAATTAGCATAAAATAATATTTCTTTTAAAAGAGAGAAAACCAGTGTTCTTCACAGCCTCCCATGATCTTTCATTTTGGACTGGATTCCTGTATGAGCCACTTCTCCTGGACTCATTTGATTCTGCTGAACAATATAGTTCTTCAATAAAAGTATTAACAAGTTTTCTTTTTCCTTGCCTGTTTTTAATTAAAAGAAAACTTTTCAACAAGATTTTAGTTTAGCAATCACTGTCTCCACTCTGTGTAGAAATGTCAGAAAACCAAATTACATTTGTAGTTTTTGTAGTCCCCCAAGAGTACTTAAAGAAACATCATGAACAAAAGAACATCTTATGGAACATTCTCAGGATGGGCTAATGCATCTACAGTATGATTTGCGCATAGATATATATATATAAAGGAATTTAAAAATTGTCCATTTTGCCTATCTACAATAGACATGCCTATTTAAAAGGGGAATGAAGCATTTTTTTGGATTAAATTAAAATATATCAATAGTTGCAGTATCATCAAATTGCACTCATTAATTTTGCAAGTGACACAAAACTTGAGAAGGGTGGGGGTGGGAAGGACTTCTGCGCAGAGGCACCTCACAAGGCTGGAGGAATGCACTTACAGGATGACTTTATGAAGATTAACATAGGCAAATGCAAAGTCCTGCACCTGGGAAATGAGACCCTCTTGAGACAATGCAGGCAGGAGACTGACTAGCTGGGGCACATCTCTGTGGCAAAGACCTTGGGGGCCTCAGGAAGAAAGTGACCTGAACACAAACCAACACGATTTCCTGACAGTAGAGAAGTTCATCTGTATCTGTGGCTGTATTCACTGCAGTAGAGCCAATATTTTGGGGAAACTTATTAGCCCCCTATACATGGCACTTCTTAGCCCACACTTAGGTACTGTGGGCAGCTTGAGTCTCCATTTACAAGAAAACTTGAGTGTAATTTACAGGGAAAATATTGATAAAATCCAGAGAACCACCAAGATAATTGGTGTGTGGAGCATATGGCCTGTGAGGAGCAGCAGAGGGAACTGGGGTTGTTTAGCAGGAAAAGAGGAGGTTTGAGAGGGACTGGAATGAGCCTGACACTACAGCTGAGGAAGAGATTGAGCAGCAGACTGGACTTATGCAGAATTTTTTTTTCCAGTAGTAGACCTGTAATATGAAACCAATGAATTTGTACAGTATGGTTTGTCTACTATAATACATAGAAAATTGATTATAAAACTATTGTATTGTAAATCTGTGCTGAGGCTTAGGTAGATTTAGTGTCTGGGGAGTGTGTGGTTTGTTAATAATTTGGAACATCTANCTTTCATTTTGGACTGGATTCCTGTATGAGCCACTTCTCCTGGACTCATTTGATTCTGCTGAACAATATAGTTCTTCAATAAAAGTATTAACAAGCAGGCTGGACTTATGCAGAATTTTTTTTTCCAGTAGTAGACCTGTAATATGAAACCAATTAATTTGTACAGTATGGTTTGTCTAATATAATACATAGAAAATTGTTTATAAAACTATTGTATTGTAAATCTGTGCTGAGGCTTAGGTAGATTTAGTGTCTGGGGAGTGTGTGGTTTGTTAATAATTTGGAACATCTAATTTTCCTTTCTAAGAAATCAATAGCCAAAAAAAAAAAAAAAAAAGAGAGAGACTGAAAGAAGCCTTAGTGAAACCTTTACATAGATATAAAATAGTTTCTTATCTTTTTACTTTGGAAGCTTTAAGCAGGCAACTATATTCCAGCATAGCTTTTGACACTTCAAAGTACCAGAAAAATGCCCTCTTAAACTCGCAAAAAAAAGAAGCTTCCCATACTCACTGTGTTTTCATTTAATATTCTTGATATTAATACATTATTTCAATGGAATATAATAATAGTAGATTTCTGTATGACAGGAGCAAATTTTCATTTAAAGTAAGACCATCCATTATAATCAGAGACAGAGTACTTGAACTGAAGATCACTACTCAGTTAAAATAAAAAATAATGAATGTGTCATCTTTAATAGAAAATGTCATATGAATACATGACAAGTGGTGCATATTCAAAATGTTTTCTGTAATTCATGTATGCAATTTTAAATTTTAGAACTYAAAAAGCTCTTTACTGCATTTTAGTTGGCATGGGACACTACACACTACATCTATATTTCTATTTTTATTTGAGCCATTAGAGTCCATAAAGCTATGGAACTGTGTGTTTTATTTGACAATAGATAACCACTGAAACAAATATGCATTAAATKCAGAAACTAATTATAAATGGGAAGTGGGCAGATGGTMTGTAAAGCTGTAATTGACTCTAAGGATTCCTGCAACATAGAAAATTTAGAAAGGACTTTCATTTGTCTCTGTGACCCCTGGACTAAATATCAAAACCTTGGGCTTACTTGGAAAACAACAAMAAAAGAAAAAAGTAAAGATTTGTGACCCTATTATTTGGTATAGATTTGAACATTARAAGTTGTTGTCTCTAGCAAGAAGGCTAGCATGGCATTTTATAACTATGTTCTCAGCATTACAGATTAAGTGCATTTTAAATTATAAAAAGTTTATAGAGGAATGAAAAATAGTACAAATACCTAGTCATCATAAGACTGTGGTGAAACAAAAAAGGGCCAAAGGTTTTATTTTTGTTTGTTAATCATACTTATTTCTTGTTATAAACAAGGATATGAATCACCAAGACTCATTGCAATATTTTAAAAATCTGGTTAATTTCCCACCTACATTTTTTCGCATTCATTTCAATGAATGTTCATCACTCAAGAGTCTGGAAGACAAAAATTTATGGTCACACATGTATTATTCTGTAACAGACTTAAAAATCGGCTCATCAGCTGTAAAATGAACCATCAGTCTCTAAACCAATGGAACTCTAGTGATACAGTTCTGTACACTTACTGCCTTGGAAATTCTCCCTGCAATCTGTTGTACGCCCTCACACTTTTTGCTGAACTGAGAAAGGAAGAAGAAAGAGTGGGATTTGCTATGAATGAATCCATATTCATCAGGAGGGAATTTCTTTGGAGAATTTGTGACACAGAATAAGCCTAGGCTCATTGGCTTAGGCAGGTCATAAAACGCTACAAAAGGAATTTCTTTGCTCTCACAGTCTAAAGAGGAAAGCTAGGGAATTAACTCCCACCAGCCTGAAGTCCAATTTGTGAACTCTATATAGGGTCTCTCTGAATCATGTGAGGAAATGCTATTTATGACTGTACATTGTAGTTTTTATGGGCTTGGAATATAAAATTGGTTCTGGAATGAAAAAAAAAGTTAAAACTTAAACAAGTAATACTTTCCAACCCAGTATCCTCTTGTGATTTTTGTGTCAGGGTACACAACAGAGTGAGATTTAAACGATTTATCACTGGAACAACAAATAATTTTTAAAAATCCAGGGGAAGTTTAGAATTAAACCAACCAGAAGTGGCACACTACTCACCAAAAATTAAATATTTCAAGAATTTGGTCTTAGTGAAGTATTTGGGCTTTACATGTCATGAGGTACATAACACTAAGGAAGAGAGACAACATTTGTAATTAAAACTGCCAAGAGACTCAAYAATTAACCTTAGGAATCTGTGGAAATACTAATATAGTTAAATGTAGCGTAAAGGTGGATCCTATTTCTCTAATATACATAAATTCCATCTTCAAAAATTTGCCAGTGATATTGTGCTGCTCTAAATTGCCCCCACCCCTTAGGCCAAGTAGTTTCTTTGTTTCCATATTGCAATCATGGATTGCATTTTTTACATAATTAAAAAAAATAATATTTATTTTCTAATATTTCAGATGTGTTGTATTTTCCATGTGTGTAATATAATTTTATTTTATTTTGGTGACTTGCTGGCTTCCATGATGTTTAGCAGTACACCATATATATTGAAAAGTAATAAAGTAGAGTGTAAATTGAGTGACCAGTCATTCTGTCATTAATGGAAAATGGTTTAAAAGTATGTTATGAAAATTTGTTTCTGAATTGATAGGAATAAAACWTTTGAAAACTTTATTTTCATACTTTTTCCATCTAACAGGTCATTATTGGATTGAACAAGGTCCTGTGTGAACAGAAGTTACAGTTTATTCAAAATCAAGATTCTTTGTCTTCACTTGAGTACAGGATGAAGCTCCTTTATTTTTCGCATGTGMAATGAATACAGATAAAGGAACTTCGATTTCTTGCTTTCTGCATCAGGAGCTTGATCCAAGGCCAGCTCAGTGGAAATGCTCCTATTGATTTCAGTGGCTTTGGATCAGACTTTAATTCTGTTGTGACTGGATTGAAAACCAATATATTTATCTCTTTGGAATTCTACTGACGTAGTATCTTTCAAAGGGTCTTGTTTAATTCTTTTCCTGATGCAATTTGGGTAATTATTCAAATAATTCAACTTACTTCCTATTTAACATATTGTTATCAGCTGTCAAAATAATTAAATACTCAATATAAATTTAAGCACTTAAACTGACAAAAATGTTGCTGATAAGAATAATGGAAGAAAGAGAAAATCAGGAAAAAATTTACAACAATAATTCAAACCATTTCAACTGTAAATAATGAGAATTTAATGAGGTTGACATCCAAAAAACCTCTCACTTCTTACAGTATAAAGCATTCATTTTTCAGATTAATTGTCTTTTTAGTAGCATTTTTAGGACACTGAGAAGAAACTGTTTTTGTGAATATAAGTTGTATTCWTGGAACTTTTTCTCTGGTCCTAGAAAAAACAGGTCACCTGTGGACTTCTGAAAAGAACCTTTCATCAAGTATCTAATCTCTCAAAAAAAAAAAAAAGTTCAAAACTCAGGAGACTCATACCCTATAAACAATAGGCTGGCTCTYTTAATTGAAAATCTGAAACTCTGAATTCTCATGATCTAGAACACGCCCTTAGGATATGCCCTGTGTAATACCAAGATTTATAATTTTATAATTAAAATTATAATTATAAAATTATAATTTTTAAATATGTATTTTTTAAATTATAATTTTAAAATATTTATTATAATTTTTAAAAATTATACACTTTGCTTAGTGTAAGCAAAGAAATGATAAATAAGAAAGTGACATTATSGCATTGGTCCACATTATTTGGACATTGCTCTTTCAGATCAAAATAGCACAACTCTTGGGAAAAATTTAAAGCTGATTAGTGATTAAACCCACAGGTAGCACCATCAGTGAAAGAATTGTTCTATCTGCCCTAGACATCCACATTTATTGAGATGAATTATCCCCTGGAGGTACTGGGCTCTCTCAATTTACTATAGAAAAGTCTCAATAGATAAATTAAATGGTATGGTCAGTTCTCAGAAAGAGAAAATTAGGTAAATTGAGACCCACCCTGGATACTGATTCATCTGTGTGAGGCATCTCCTAATAATTTATTTAATAAGTCAAAAGAAAAGCTATGTATACTATGATACAAGAAGCTAGAACTATATGTGCCTCTTTGTGAAATCTTTCATTCACATGTTTATTCAATGCTTTCAACTTTGAAAGTGTTTCTTTAGTTTATGTTGAACTATATAATAGGGAAAAAATTGGGGGTGGGAAAGATGGGGAAAAAAAAGTTGAGGGGAACAAAAATACCAGGAAGATATTACATGATTTAAGATTAAAAAGAAAAAAAAAATAAAAAAAGGAGAAAAATGATACTGCATAAACCTGGAAAATTGATGGCAGGCTGCTGATGCATAGCTCTGAGCAGCTGTCTCAGTCTCCTGTCTCTGCTGAAAAAGGTTTATTGCCAGCACATCACTGAAAGGTGCAGTTGAKAGTGCCCCAAATGGATACCCTTAAATGGGAGTTTGGTGTTCAAGCAAGAACACAAAATTTATCGAAGGGATTAAGGTAAATTAGGCAAGTGGAACACAAATAAAAAAAAAAAATACAACCCAGACTTAAGTTTTAAAGATCATGAAAATATTTTGGGTCTAGAAACCCACAAAACTAAACATAAGGTTGAAATTTTTTTCCTGACATTTTAAGAAACATTGAAAATAATCTGGACATTATCATGAAAGAAATAAGGGTTATTGTAATCAATATTTTTGCTTATGTCATCCAGAGATGTTCACAGTCAATAAAAAAAWATCAGCAATACCTGCTGACAGGTATGGAATTATGTACTTAAACTCTGTGTTGGTATCCATCAGCCAATAATAATAATAATTTCCGTAAGTATTAAAGGGCTGAGTGGACCTGTCAAAAGTAAGAGGGTTTTACAAATAGTGAAGAACGAAAATTTAGTGTTGGGTTGCKAAAAGAAAATGTTTACAGGTTAGTAATCAAAATGTTTGAGAGCAATATGGGCTTAAAACTATATTATCATAAGATAATAGAAAGGATTGGGCTGGGAGTGACCTTAAAATTCCAGCACCCTGTGATAGCCATGATTCAACCCATCAGATCATGCTGTCCATGGCTCCATCCAACACAGTCTTGAACTCTTCCAGGGACTGGAGATCCAGCTTTTATGGGTAACCACCACCCCCACAGTAAAGAATTTCTTCCTAATAACTAATTTAAATCTATCGGTTTAAAGCCTTTCCCTTTTGTCATATCATTGCACATTGTTAAAGTCACTCCTCTTTTTCATAAGCTCCAAAYACTGGAAGGCTGTAATGAGGTCTCCTCAGAGCCTTCTCTTCTCCATGCTCAAATACCTCAGTTTTYTCAGCCTGTCTTCACAGAAGAAGTGTTCCAGTCACCAGATCATCTTATTGGCCCTTGGGACTTGGTTCAACAGGTTCACATTTCTTGTACTGAAGACTCTGGACCTGGACACAGCACACTTGGTGGTGTCTGACAAGGAGTGGGGAGAGGAGGACAATCACCTTCCTCAGCCTACTGGCCTTGCTTCTTTTGGTGCAGCCCAGGATGCTGCTGGCCTGTTGGGCAGCAAGTGCACATTGTTGGCTCATGTCTGGTTTTTCATCCATGAGAATCTGCAACTCCTTTCCACAGAGCTGCTCTCAAGGGCTCATGTCCCAGATTCTACATGTCTGGGATTGCCCCAGCCCTGGTGCAGGACCTTCTATTTGGACTTGTTGAAGTTCATGAGGTTTCTATGGGCTCTCAGCTTGTTTGTGGATGTTTCTCAGACAAATTGTTTCCCAAGACAGTTTAACAGGGAAGGAAGTGGAAATTTTACTATCTCAACATAATCTCAGTGCCCACAAAGACATATTTGACCACATACAATTTAAAAATATAAACCTATTCTTATTTGGGTAACCAGAGCTGGTGGTGAGTGAACAGGTGTGGTTTCTCTGAGAAACTACTGGCAGCTTTCCCTGCATCTGACAGAGCCAATGCCAGCTGGCTCCAAGAAGTGTTGGGGTTTGTTGTCTCCTGATTTTATTGGTATGCTCCTAGTTATCCCCTTTCTACTGTTTGTATTTGGTTTTGCCCGGTCCACCTCCCTAATGCAATACCCTGAGTGGATTGCATCAGCCCTTGTTTGTCCCTCCCTGAGACCATGTCAATCTCCCCTGTGCTCTCCCCTGGCACCTGCCTGTCTTTCCTAGACCTCGCCCCTGGTTCTGGAAAGTTCTACCTGCTCCCCTTGGTGATTTGTTGTTACATGTTTGTCCCTCCCTCAAGTTCTCCCCGATCGGGAGTAACTGATAGTTACTGTCTATCAGTATTGTAACCACTCCCCTATCGTCCGGATGGGTTGATTACAACTGTTCCTCCCCCAGTTAAAAGGCGTTGCACACCCCATAGAGGTGCTCCTTTTGAGCAGTCCCTCTTGGGGTAAGTTGGCATCTCTGACCCAATAAACCCTGAGAACTTAGACCCCCAAAGGAGTCAGCCTCTTTTCTCCGATGACTGCAGGGAGGTTTCCACCACTGCTGCACCCACAGGGTCTGTGATCGGCCTCGGCCCACAGATCTTTGCAGGGTCGCCTCGGGGCTGAAATAGCCCCCAGAAGAGAGGGACCAGCTGCAAAGAAGAATTCACCTCTGGTCAAGGCTGAGTCCTCCAGCTGCAGCCCATGATGCAGCCCATGGTGAGTCGGCTGTGCCCCTGCAACCCATGGAGATCCATGGGGAAGCAGAGATCTGCCTATGGAGARCCCCATGTCATAGCAGGTGGATGTGCCCAAAGGAGGCTGTGATTCCATGGGAGGCCTGCACTGGAGTAGGRTCCTGAGAGGACCTGTGGACCCATGGAGAGAGAAGCCTACACTGGAGCAGGTTTWCTGGTAGTACTCTTGATTCAACAAAGAACCCACATCAAACAGGCTTTTTATGAAGGACTGCAGCCTGCGGAAAAGACCCACTCTGGAGCTGTTAATGAAGAACTGTAGCCCATAGGMGCGATTCACTGGAGAAGTTCATGGAGGACTGTCTCCTGTTGGAGGGATCCTGGAGAAGTGGAAGGGCCCTCTCCATGAGGAGGAAGCAGAGGCAGAAACAATGTGATGAACTGACTGTTGCTTGTCCCTGCTTCACTTCTTGGGGAAGAAGTTAGATAGTCAAGAATAAKGCTAAGCCCAGTAAGGACTAGCAGGGGGAAGGTGTGTTTAAGATTTGGTGCTACTTCTCATTATCCTACTCTATGATATGATTTGCAACAAATTAAATTAATTCTAGTTTGGCTGTGATGGTAATCACCRGGGATCTCTTCATGTTTTTATTTAAATCCATGAACTTTTCATCATATTGTTTTCTGTCCTTCTTGTCCAGAAGAGCRGAGAGTGAAAGAGTGGCTTTCATTGACATCCAGACAAGGTCAAACCACCATAATATTATTTTAAAAATAGAAAATACTTGTAAGCAAAGCAAACCAGGATTTAATCCCTCAGTTTATAAAGGTCTTAATAAAAGACACATGAAGAAATTATATTGCTGGACAGAAACGAAAATCAGTGAGACCRTAGTCTTGTCTGATCAAAAGAGCTGAGAGTTATGCTCAGGAGGGTTTCTGAAAAAAAAATAAAAATCAGCTATTCTCTTTTGGGAAGAATTCCTTAATGACTCTTGACAGGTGATTATAGGGTGATAAGTTTTTATTTTGTTGAAAATAAGGACACAGACACCACACCCTAAATGAACTCTGATCTCTGACCTAAATAAACCTAACATAAACCGTCTCCAGTATCAACAGAATACGTAATCTCTGAAGGCAATTACAGAAACACATTCACAAAGCAAAATGTGTCAAAACCAGGTTGACACAGACACATTTTCCCATCTGTCATAGCAAACACTTATAAATATTGAATAATTAACACACAAAATCGACGCAATTTTGTTTCAGGAAGCCCCAGTTTACCAGTTATATRTAGCTGCTTCTTAATTTGTGCTCATGAAAACTTGGTCATGTCTTATATTTAGAGGGTGAAGGGAATTCTCTACCTCATTATATAAATTAGCTACTGAAGCTGCAGAGCCCAGACATACAACTAAACACCAATGTGGTTGGTGTCAGATGTGATTATGTTAGGGATTCATTCCTCTGTGTTTAAATAATAGCTGAAGGAACTCAAAGCAGCCTGGAGCTTTATGGAAAACAAACTACTCTACTAATGCACGAGAAAGACCAAAAATGCAATAAGAAGCTATCAGGGAAACTACGTCTATGGAGAAAGGCAACAAAGAAGACASTGAGYCAAAGCACATTTTTGAGTCAAAAAWGGTTTTTAATCTCATGTTTTTCTTGGTAGCTTGTGATAACACAAGCCATTTAAATCCTAAGTTTGGCTTCAGAAAGCAGTTTTATCAATATGTGGCTCATGTGTATTGAGTATAAAATCATAKCTATTACACCCAAGGAAATGAAAAGTATTAACTACCTAGAATTCTGCGTGGTGGCCTTAGTGTCTAATATACTAATGCCCAATACTGACTATGTTTAGCGTTTTTATATTATAAATTGACTTTGTTTAGACCTGGGAACACATATTATTACTTCTTTCCATTGTTTTCTTTTCAAACCTAGAAGAAAACTGTAGCAATGCATGATACGTGAAAAAGAAATAATAAAGAAATAGCATGTTCTAAAACTGCTGAAGTTGATAYGTGTTCATTCATTTTCTAAAACAGCTGAGTTTATATAAAATTTGTTTTCCTACTGTTTATAGGTGTTTGAAGACCAGTGACCTTAACCAGATGATAAATGTCAATATTGTCAACACTGATTAAACAAGTAAAAATATATTGAACATTTCTGCAATGTACACCTGTGCAGTTTGATCTAATTTTCCTGCTTCTCCTTTAACTGTCCACACAACTGACCTGATTTCCAGGGTGTATAAACAGACAATTTCACTTTCCTTAACTCATTTCTATGAACCTGTTTTTCAGATTTTGTAGCATCAAAATTTTTCCTGAGTACCTATAAAGTTTAAAACTTTCCTAATAAGTTAATTCTTTCCYTTAAACAAATACAGCCCCTTTACATGATTTTTCTACTTTCCATCTGGGATGTGTTCTTGTGCAAAGAGAGAAAGTGGGAGGAGGGAAGACTGAGTTGAAAAGATGGCAGATTTATAATTACTTTCAATTTATTTTTGCTCATTTAAATACAAATTTTATTCTCTGGTGAATTGCTTACACTTTTAATACCGCCCAGCTTCAGGTTTACTGGTCCTGCATGATCTAGAAGAGCAATTGCTACGTTGTCATCACCTACAGTAATTCCTAGAACTGTAGCTCTTTTCAGAAGTGACCTTTATGATCAGACAGTTTAGCATTTTAGATAATAAGATCCATTTGATGTCAAATAACAAGGCATATCTCTACCTCAATAGCTCTTAGTCCTAAGAAAATAACAATGAATGGTCCATTTTAACATGAACTGAATATCTGAGTTATCTTTGATTCATGATTCCTACACAAAGTGTTCAACATCACAGAATTTATTGCTCTAAGTTGTAAATTGTTGATGTGGACAATTGCTGTCTTTACTTGCACAATAAATTTGGGATAAAGGAATAATTAAGCATGGAAAAATTAAATGCTTTTGTGAGCCTTAGCTTTTTGAAGATAAATTCTGACTCTCAGGCAGGCGAACTAAGACTAACACCTCAAAAATAACATTCTTAGAATCCTGTCAGCTCTTTACTCAAGACCTGAGGAGTCAGTAGAGATTTGAATTTGAACCCCAAATATGTGAATGAAGCAATGGTGTATGTAGAAGGGATATAGTTATGTTAGGAAYTGGRGAATTTTGCTGAAGAGGGAAATWGCACAGGCAGCATAACCTRAAAGATAATTAWAAYGGAGTCAGGTAATGAAAATTTAAAGTGTTGTAGACTAACATTTAGAATWAGAAGGGAGAAACTGGGAGAAAGCTAAGATGTACAAAAGTACACTTGGCTCTAAGTGACACAAGTGCTACCTCTGGAGACAAGAACATGAAGAATATAAAAAATGTTAATGTAGCAGCACTTACTGCAAGTACATCTAGCATATGAATGTTCAAATTCACGAGAGGCAAATACATAAAGAGGAGAGGAAGAATATAAAAATAACAGTCCAAAAATAATGAAATTTACCAACAGATTTAAGACTACTAAGTTTTTTTTTGGTTTTTTTTTTTTTTTTTGTTTTGTTTTGTTTAAATCAATGCCTAAGTAAATTTGTCCTATAATTCCAGAAGAAAACAAAATGGTTCAAACACCCTACCCCTAACAATTACAGCACACTGAGAAAGTTAAGGAAACTATCACGTGAAAATTGAATGTTTGCTAGAATGAAAAGAGGAAAGGAAATTAGAGGGGCTGGAAAAGAATTTGAGATATGAACAAAGAATTCTCAAACTGATTTTAAAAACCCTTCACATCAACTATCACTCTTGGTAACTTCATGTCTGCCTATGATCAATAAAAAAGCTGCAGAGATTCTAGTGGCTTATTAAAATTAAATARGTGWTTTTTGAAGAAAATCTCCAACTTTTCTTCTGAGGTTAGACAAAATGGCAGCGGTGCTTTTACCAAAATATGCCACCCAAAGTGAAGTGCTGTATTATTTTCAGTATCTAGTCTTTACCACAGAAGTGGTACTAAATCCAGTCATCAATTCCCTTGTGCAATAGTCCACTAGAAACCAGAAGTGRTTTGCACAGGACATCTGAGACAGTTTTATATGTGACTTCTCTGTTTTCCCACCCAGCTGTGTGAACAGGTGTACTTTCTTCGCAGTATTTAAGCAGAATAGTGGAAAAGAAACATTAAATAAATCAATCTAACACTTAAATTTTTGAGTCAGTTGTGGATAGGCATAAGTGTCTTTATGAACACTGAGGTTAGTGCTTAGTTCCAAATTAAGATTTTACAAAGAAAAAATCTGGTTAGATGCTTCTTCCCTCATTTTAGGTAGGGATCAGCAAAACGTTTGGGGACATGGAGAATGCTGTATGGTATGAGATGAGAGATACTATACTCTATACTCTGGCTTATGTACCTCTTTTCTATCAGGCATTCTGTACCATACCTGCTATGACTTTGTGATATAATCTATYTTGTACTCTTTTTTGCTTCACTAATCCACCAGATCAGTATCTTTCTTTTTCCACAGGAGTTAGGACTAGAAATGATCTTGGGTTATCAAGTCCAGGACCCTGCTATCATAGGGAACCATATAATCCAATCCCTTCCTTTAACTTATCTAGCTACATCTCAGCTAGTGTTTTGCTGCASTAATACTACTAGAAGTACATTCCAGAACCAGGCTACTCCACTTTAAATTTTTGGTTAATTGAAATTAAATATATTTAATATTATATGAACTCAAAACTCTATATTTATGAACGTGTATGAAACAAGCAAATTGAGCTAACCCTAATACCCCATGTTTTTCCCCACGATAAAGAATGACATACATACAATGTGCAGCATGGTATCTTAAAAGCCCACAACACAATAATAACTTCAGTGAGAYAGTAAAATTAAGATCAGCTTTACAATCTCATTTTGAAAATCCATTTAATCTAGTCTTCTTGCAGGATATATTAGTCAGGGACTTCTTTGGTTTATGTTTCATATACAATAGGCAGTGATRTGTTAACTATTGGAGCATCTTTTCAGGTACAGAAACAGTTTCARTAAGGAGACCCATTTCAAGGTTCATTAGGAATATATTTTTGTTGTTGCAAATTATTTAAAGCTCCCATCTTTTTAAACATTAGGTGAGGCTTTGGTTCGGCCAGTAAAATTTAACTTTTTAAGCTAGAAAGGCAAAAGGAAATCTTTAATATTATCACTGATGCAGAGAAATGTTAGCYGTATTCCTTTCCCTTCTCCCCAGGCTTTAGAGCTACTTATTTTTAACAATATCTAATGTTGAGTTCAGCTTGGAAAAAATAGCAGACACGGAGTACATCATGGTAGAGTGAAAAAGCCTATTTTAGTCAAAGGATGATGGCACTAGACAGTGAAAGTCTGAGTTACTCTGTGACTCACTCTGAAGAATGGACAAGGGCTGTGCAGAAGTGCTTCACCAGTCATTTTTCAGTGCTGTGGCATACAATCAGTTTTTGATTACCCAGGCTGAGATTTCCTGAAGAGGAAAAGCTATCACATTTAGAAATTATTTCCATAAATTCTAACCAAAGCAGGACTCAGTACTTCACACTTTGAAATGTCTCCACAAGAGGAGGAGAAGGGCAGAAAATCATCAGAAATGCTTTACTTTTATTTTATGTTTCTCTAAACTCATGGAAGACTTTAAAATCACAATTATTAAAAAGCACTCATATCTTTCAGAATACAGGAATACAAAAATCCTATTGGTGCAATGCCTAATGCAGTTTTCTGTGGTCATTCACTGAGGTGTTAAGACTCCAAGGAACTCAAATATTTGGAAAATTTCAAAAAGGAAGATATCTTTGCATAAGATATGATGTCTATTATTTCTAATTTTTTATAATTTTCAGGTTTTTTTTTGGAAGTTAAACTGGAGTTCTTCCAGCAATATGTATTTTGAGGGGACACTCCCATGCTCATTTTTTCATAACTTGACTTAGTCAGGTGTCTGCTGAATGTATCATAAATGGGTTTCCATATATTAAAAAATTGTAAGGTTTTTAGTGTCTGATTTTATGAAAAAAATACCTTCAAAATTACATACCAGCAGTTCTAAAAAAAWTTTATAGACTGATATGTGTGAAAAAAAATAATTATTTCGTGAGGATAATGGTGTCAAGGAAGCAGTTTTCACTTTCTAAGGCATAACACTGATTTAAGTAATGAAATGTTTAAAAGGCAATATTAATGACACATTAAAAAAACTTCCTCTGTAACTGTACATTTGCTAAACTTGCTCCTTAATCATTAAATGATAGGACTAAAATCTGAAGAATTCACTGAGAAATTATTAGTTTACAGTAAACATATTTAAAACTGTAAAACTGTTACAACATATTTAGAGAAACAAGTTCTACTATCAAATTAGTTAATGCAGCAATCATCAAGAGCCTTTCCTCTTCTTACAAAAACTACCCTCTCTACTATCAGTGTTGCTGCATACAGAATCACTGTATTGCTTGGTGGACTTATGTTCAGAAATCCTACTTGTTTATCTGCACTGCAGTGATCACTTYAGCATTTTTTTCATCTTACTCATGAGTGCTATCTACATTTCTTTTAATCTGCATTGTACTGAGTTCTTTTGTTAYAGAGTTACCTGTTGCAGAAATTTTTTGCCCCAGCCTGGTACAATGTGCTGATGAAAATCAGAATCTGTACCCATAATTTAGGTAGGACATATACAGTGACTTATGATTTCATATTACATTAATGTTTCAGGCAATTACATACTATAGGCTATATACATCAATATCTTAACTTTCTATAGCTTCTAATTTTCTATAATTATATTTATATCTAACTCTCAGATATGCTTATCTTGAATCTGCTCATCTCAGGGTTCTGATATTTAAAATTTTTTTTGTTAACTTCTAACTTCCAGTAACACTTGATGTTTATAGACAACACCAATTCAACTGTCTTTAMATAACAGGTCATTTAATTGAAACTAAAAATGACATCTTTTTCTGAAATCCTTATCGGGATGAATCTCTTTCAGGCAAAAATAATTAATAATTCCATGTTAGGATAATGCTTGTCACAAGAATACAAGCTTGAATTATTATGCAGTGGTAAGACAAGTATACCAAGAGAATCTGTTATCAACTAATAACCCACACAAGAAATTTGATGCATGGTAGAAATGAAAGAAACAGAGTAGGGCTGAGAGAAACAGAAGGAGGCAGTATGTAACATGTGAAAACTAACCTAATCCTACTTTCTCTTCTGAAGTGTTATTAAATAATTCTAAAATTAATTTCCTGSGTGAGTTTTACAAATTGTCCTTGTGGTAGTTTCATTCACATGTGATTCTTATTCTACACTGCTTACATGGTAATCAAATAACCCACAATCAGTTGTTAGTCATCCTTATTGCACCACTGTGGCCTATTAGAGCTTTGTCACCAAACATTGGGCTGTATTAGAATGTTATTTAGTCACTAAGAAAAAGTTCATGCTGCTTATTTAATTGGCATCTTAAAGCATAAATTTTRTATAGCTGGCTGCTACATACATATAAAAGGCCAAACTTATATTTCATTTCACACTACTGCCTTTGAATTTATTGGTTTCCTTTGTTGTCCTTGGGGAACCACTTTGAATGCAAGAAAGTACAGTTATAATAGTTAGAAAGAAATCAGTGGTTACAGGGGAGGCGATCAAACAATAAATAAAATAACCATTTATAGCTGTTTTAGCAGTTTGCCTTTATGTGTGCTTGGAATTGCATCTCAATAAAGCACAAGCTAAGATTTAAAAACACACAGTTTCAAAGGTAACATGCAAAACAACTTGACTCTTTTGCCAGATTCCACCCTGAGGGTAATGGCATGCTTCAAAATATCACTTYGCTAGGCTTTTATTCCTGGCAAAAAATATCTCCCACGAAATTGTTCTGTTCTGCAGCATAGCAGCACTAATTTATAATCTGTGCTTCAGTAGCAAGAGGCTTTCTGTCTTTCCCTCTTCCATTTAACATTTATATTTACTTTATTCCCTCCCCACTTTTATTCTGGTTTATATAGCAACTATATTTTTAAAAAACTGTAAGAAGAAATGGAGCTTAAAGAAAAGACTGGAAAAGTTGCACCTGAAGAAAAGTTTTTCTGTGTGTCTGCTGATGTCCTATGGGATATAGTAATACAATGCTGAACTCGTACACTGTATTTTCTAGTTGGAGATCTCTTGGCAGCTTGCACAAAACAGAAAGTAACTGATTTGATTTCATAGATGGGAGGGAAGGGTGGAAGCAGAAGTGAARGAAATATTACATACAAGGTGTATACAAGATTAGCACAAAGAGAAAGCAGGTCTCTTCATTTTCATAGGCTCTAGACTAAAGTGTCTTTGCATGTTATCCTTGCATGTTTCCTTAAAACGTTCAGCAGAACAGTGGTAATCCACCAGCAAGGGTGAAAGATRTGGCAAGGATAATCTGTTCTCAAGGAATTGGAATTAGAGCCATAAGGCACTACATGGATGCTACCAAACAATTTGGCAATTATTTTTGGTCTTSTCAGCCTCATTTGATTCAAAGTAGGAATTAAGCACCTGGTGACTTCTCCACATAGAGTTAATGTGTCATTCATTTCTTGAGGGTACCTTGGCTCCCTAACCACTGCATTGTCACACATGTTCACTCTTCATTATCACATGCAATACCATCATCTATGGTTTTTTTTTCAGGGTGTTGTCATGAAAAATACAGCTCATCCTCAAGACCAAAGAAGTGATTGTRTACAAAGTGCACATTACCTAATCTGTATCAAGGGGGAATCTAGRGTCACATTGRCATTTGCCTCTTCAAGTAGAAGCARTTTATGATCCTGAGCAGCATTTCTTTTCTTATCAGCATAGCTCTTGCTGTTCTCCTTTTTTCTTTTCACGCTTGTTACAGTTTATYTTACTGCTATTGTATTGTTTGAAAKAGAACTAGTGCACAATTTACAACAAAAAAAGTAAAAAGCAATAGTAATTTGAACTGTTTCAATAGATTAATTACTTWTTCATAGCCCATTTTWTCTAATTACAACTCATCACTTATGGATTTGAAAACATTACAAATCCACTCATTCAGAATTATGATCAGATTCATGTTTTCTCACTGTGATTTCTGATCTGATTTTTGAYAGGGAAAATCAAGCTTCCATTATTGACATAACTGTGTTTTATTACCTGATTTTATTTGCCACCTTTTTCAAATCTAACATATACCTTCCCCCTTATGTTATTTTATTAACATTCTGCAGAAAACACACTCTTCATTACTGCAGAGAGCAAATTACCTTCATATTACATGGGTTGCCACCTGGGAATTTTAGTATGATCGAGTTCGAAGATTCTGGGAAGCAGCTTGCTCAATTCTCRTCTTCCCTTGTTTTTGTTTTTGGCAGTACATCTGCAAACTGAAAACTATTTCTGTCCTTTTGTCTTGGATGCTTCTGAGCACTAGAATTCTAAGGCACTTGTTTACAAGGCAGTSAGATCAGGAGCACAAACCCATATTGATGATGATCCAGGTTACTCTTCAGACCTCCCTGTTGTTTCATTGATTCACTAAACCAAAAGACTAATTCAAATTTATGTTCTGTGTATTTGCTCTGGTCTCTCCAGAATTCCTTACCCTCCCCCAAAATTATTTTGTCTTTTTATCTATCAGCACAGTGACAGTGAAATAACCATCAACTAATCGATTTTATTGTAAAACTAGTTTTTGTTTTAAATAAACATCACCATRTTTTGTTGACACAATTAAATGATTTGAGTGTTATGCCATATACCTAGCATGTRCCCTTGGGAGCAGGTAGGAGCTACAGCAGAAATCATGACTTACGTGCCTCTGCATCAAATTAAATATTTTTCCCTTAATCCTAACACCAGCAGCTGTTAGACACTGTGGCTTACTGCATATAACCTATATAAYGAGACAGATGCAGGCAGTTCAAGTTCCTCTGCTGAATGCTGAATAAAGCCCATCTCTCCAAGGCCACTAAGTCTTATGGCTGTTGAAATAGTCCTCCTCAAACAAGCAAACACATTTGACATTCAGATTTCATACAGATKAAAAACMGCATTGTATTTTTTATTRCTAGGGAGACARAAATTAAAGAGYCTTGGCAAATRAAATGCAGGACACTTCCATAGAATTTGGTGCAAAGATAATTTGTTTCTGTTATCCAAAAAGAAGTCAAATCAATCCTTTGCAATAGCTACAGAAGTTCTTAGTAAGCCCAAAACTGGAGATGGCTATCCCCAACCATTGATACAATGTACTGGAAAAASTCATTTACRGATTGTGCAAAAGAACAGAACTGTYTGCAGGTGGATGAAATAGCTAATTGACYCTTCATATTAAGAGCAGACGCAATCTGTTTCCAGCTCCATTTTATTTATCTCCTGTTCCATTGCTTAGCAGGCTGCAAGGTGAAGGGCAATCCTTTCACGCTACCTGACAACGTGAAGACAGCTTTTCCATATTTGAACAATAAAATCCTGTTCAAAGGACTACAGGACCACCAGCTAAAACTCTCCAGTAAAAGTAATCTGAAAATATGATCTAAAACTGAGAACAGAAAAAGCCAAAGCAGATTACTGAGCAATGTGCTGAGCAATGTGCTGATTAGAGTTTGAGGATGAATTTAATATATTTCTATAGGCCATAGTTTACCTGTAAAACCAGAGGATAASGTCTGTGTTATATTTGTGGCATCTCCTGCAATCCTTGTATTTGTATGTCAGATATAAGAATTATCCTGTCATGCTTATATACAAAAAATATCATAACCTTTAATCCTTCTCATCYCTTTTTCACATACTAACAAGACATAAGGATAACTTTAAGTCTACCAAATCAGCTCTTGCTCTTAAAATGTTCTATACATTGAATTTGAACATTTATTTCAAAGATTCCACTTCACAGAAACCACTACCAAAAAAAAAATCTATTGTTAGTTATAGCGAATTTAAACATTTACTATTGCTGTACCTGCTGCTAATTTAAATGTTTTGTACTAAAATGGCACTTTCTTGCCTTAGGTATAAAAAATCCCTTGCAAAGGAAGTATCTTGCTTTACAATAAATATTAAGTGTATCSAAAACCTTGTTATGCTGGTGAGATGTTGAATAAAATGGAAATATYTAAGTTAATATTACCAAAACTAATTTAGATATGAAGTGTGTTTGTAGAAGTGTGAATTTTCAGATATGCCTCTGAATCTCTGAAGCATATTATGTGATCTTTGTCTTCCAAAGTGAAGTGGGACAGGGTGAGTACAGCTGGTTTTGAAGAAATGTTTTATATGTACAACATCACAGAAGTCATRTTTTCAGACATTCAATATGGTATGAGAAATATGTATTTTTTAACTTCTCARTTTTGATCCCAAATCTTAGTTGGGAGGGACAATTAATAATTTCCAAARCACCAACACTGAAGCTCTGACAGGGAGATATTTTTTTGTCTTCCCATGTATTAAATAAGTAGAATCTGTTTTATGTTAGACTATTTTATGTTTTATGTTACTAGGACTCGWAAGTACTAGTCCAGTTCTCATAAGAAATGTGAGATTAGAGTCTACTGTTTGCTATAGGCATTTCAGTCCCTTTCAAGCATGTACAAACTTCAGACCAAGAGCAGTGAATAGGCATACATGACATTATATCCAAATGCAAAGRTGCAATAGAAAACACAAAGTATCTCCCCCTGCTACAACCAGCTTTCTTGGACCCCTCTTTCATACCTGGCTTTTCCTATGAATCAAACAGATCCCAGAAGAGGACCAGGCTGCTCTCCTGGTCTCCAGAGCTTCCTCCAGGGCTTTATTCCATGGTGCCCTATCAAGCAGGTCCCCGAAGAGGCCTAAGTCTGCTCTCCTGAAGTGTAGGGTAGAGGGCTTACGGTGCACCCACCTCACTGCCCTAAAGCCCTAGAGCTCCAGCATTTCATGGTCACTGTAACCAAGGCTGCCRCCACAATAGCACACATAATAACTCTCAGATGTAAAACGTTAGCATGCCTTGCCAGTATCCTTTTACCTGTAATCCATGTAAAAGCACGGATTAATAAACTATTTTTTCAGCATTTTCCTCTTCTATTGCTAGATGTACATTTGGTTTAGTGAGCTTGTGCTACGGTGAAGGACATTTTTACCAAGGATATCACAATCTTAATAGAATTTCTGGACCATAAGTTACAGACCTAATAACAATGTAATCATTATAACTGTACTAAGTCCTCTGAGCTAGGTTTTTAGGACTCTCAATGTACWAGAAACCTCCAGCACCCCCTTTTTTCTGACCTAGCAAAAATTACAATAAAACCAAGACAGAATKAATGCTATACAGTTTGGACCAAGGTAATGCTTCAAACTATTAACAGTTTAAAAATAATTCCCTAATAAATGTTTTAAAGTCAATTGGATTTYCTACCTTTATTTTGTGTGGGGCTCCATGAACCAAGATGAGGTTCTGCAAGTATAGCATACAATATTTTGATGACTACAAAAAGYATTTAGCCAGTGGCATCCTGGGCTCCATCAAAAGCAGCTTGGCCAGCAGGCTGCAGGAGGTGATTCTTTCACTCTGGTCAGCTCTTGTGAGATCCCACCAGGGGTCCTGCATTCAGCTCTGGGCTCCTCAGCATAAGAAGGACATGGAACAAGTCCAGAGAAGGGCMATGAAGGTACTTCATGGACKGGGACACTGGAGTACCTCCCCTCCAAAGACAAGCTGAGAAGGTTCAACCTGGAGAATAGAAGGTTGCATGGAGGCCTCACGCCTGCAGTTGCAAGCAGCGAATGAATTCCTTCTTTTATTTGCACACACAACTTCTGCTTCACCTATTAAACTGTCTTTGTCTGCACACAAGTTATCACTTTTACCTTTCTGATTGTCTCCCCCACCTCCCACTGCAGGGGAGTGAACAACTGTGGGAGACTGATTTGCCACATGAGATTAGCCCACAACAAAAGTCAAATAATGGATGCATATTTCACAAATAGAGTTGTTTGTTATTTTTATAGGTTAAATTCCATTGCATATTTCACTACAGAGCTCATATAAGAACATCATATTTCTGCAGAAGTAGGATTCTTAATTAATCCTTAGCTGTTTGAAGAATCACCAGACTTCCATCACCATTRTGCAAAACTTATTTTTCCTTTAATAGTYTATTAGTATACCTTATTGCAGTAAGTTTTTACCTTGTGAATGACTATATTTCCATAAGTAAACATATTAGGCTGTTTGGCTAGCTGTTGTGTATTAATTTAGCCACATAAAGCAGACTTAAARTGTTTATTACCTCTGGAAAGAGAAYAAAAAGKGGYAAATGGGATCCATTGTATTCTTTAWATAGTTCATGCTTTGCATTTTCTTGGTAATAATTCAATCCTGGCCAGTTTGGGACTCAGCAATTATTTCTTAGATCGTTACAATACACACAAGGACTGCACCACACACATACACTTGAAATTAATCATATGAGCTGCACCCTTGTGTTTTAAATATTCAATGAGTATCAATGAACATAGGATTTTATTGCAACCTTGTTTTGTCTTCCTTTTTATGCAAATCATAAAAGTAAAAAGKGAAACAACAGCTAATTCAGGCACATACTTCTTAATCTAGCTCTAAGACACTATTACTTGAAGAACAGGAATTGAAGAACACTACATTAATCTAGTATTGGGTAAATTATCCCATGCAGGCAGCTGGTATTGCAAAACACTGCAGAAAGACAAAACCAACCAAACAAACTTCACAGAAGGTAAATACCTGGGCTGAATCATAAAGAGGGGTAAACACCCATCAAATGATCTTCAGTAAYCTGAAACAGTGGGAAGCATGCTTGCAAGGGTCACATGGGGAATGACTGTATCAGAAAATAATGGAATGATATTTCAAAATGAAAATTTAGGATTAAAATAGGAAGAACCACCTTCCAAYGCAAAAAGTTTCACTTTCTGGCACCAAAGCATGATAGAGCAGATCTGAATGCAAAGGAATGAGAGAGGCAGAACCATATATCAAAAGCCTGAAAGTCTAGTTTCTGTCTAGATTTGCAGGCCATTGAATTAAAATCTTTGGGGATGTACAATGTTTGTGGATTAGAGGAAAAAAAATTATTCAGAAATAATTCCAATAAGGCTGTAGYTTTCTGGAGTTCTAGACTGCTTCATTCTGGAACTAAAGCTCAGGAGAATTTTACAAGTAAGCATGAAATAACCAAAAATAAAAAAGCAATTAATTTAAGAGATTCTTTCCATTGGGTAGAATCCTGATAGATTTATTTTGAATTTTTACTCTGAAACAGAGGAATAGATTTCATTTAAATCATGGATTACCAGTTTGCATTTCATATAGACTTACCAGCAAGATTTTTTTTCCTGTTTGTTTTACAGATTGTTTACAGTCCATTCACCTGYTGTTTATATCACATTCTTAGGAATTTGAATAAAATTCTTTTAACTCTAACATTCTTAGATTCCTAATTCCTTACATTCCTAAAAAAACTTCAGAAAGTCAAATTTGAAGAGGCTTAAACTTCAAGATGCTGATTCTGTGACATTTGAAAGATACAGAACGAAACTATCACTGTTGATCCTGTATTCAAATTTTTATATATAATGAATAARTATATTTTCAACCTATGCAATAAATTAATAAATAATCTCAAAATATGATGGTTAGCAYCAGCTCTTTTTAAAGTTCCTGGATAATTTCTATATCTAGGTCCATAGGTATTTGAGATACTCACTTTCTMGTCAATAATTTATCCTATTAGTTTTTCAAAATGTCAGTCATCATCCCTCTGATTTTGTTCACCATTCTTAAGCTGCAGAACAGAAATAATAAAAAAAATTACTATCTTTGCTGGGGATGTTTACTTACTGGCAGCAACACCACCCATGTTGGTTCAGCATTTGCCTTGACAGCACACCCTATGTTGCTGGGCTTGGCACCTGCAGATAATTCTAAAAGTCATATAACAGTAGAAGAGCCCATTTGAACTCTTCCTTTTCCCAGGRATGTATTATTGAGCATTTTCTAAAATCCAGTCCTCAGTATTACACMAGTTAATATGTTTAATGTTAATCCTGCCTTGAGCATGATGTTGAACCTGAWGATGTCCTGAGGCCCATCCTATTCTGCAATTGTGAAATCAGGATCAGAAAGGACTCATACTCACTATTTGCAAATATTTAGAACTTTGAGGCATGCTAAACATAGTTCCAATACTGCTTACATTTCAATTATTTTAATACATGCTGTGATACCCCTTGAATAATTCATGCCTCCAAAAAATTAGAGCGGCACAYATTACTGTCAATCTGTTTGCATGTTTCACTGCTCTTCAAAACAAAACCATGAAATTCCTSATTCTATATCCTATCCTGATTTTTCCTTTGATTGCAAGGGAAAAGATTTCATTTGTGTTGCTGAAAAAGATACCAGAATCAAACTCATTAGTTGTAGAGCATAGTGACATATGAAAAGCAAAATATTAATCCCTAGCTTTGACATGACTGAAACTCTTTTTTGGATGAAATGAAAATTTCACTGTAATCATTTTATAACCTGCATTTGTTACAAATATCCATGAATTTTTCACAAGAATATGAACAGAAGTTACTTCTGAGGATGYTATGGCCAAACGTCTACGTACAGTAAAAAAAGTTAATAACAAGAAAGTGAAGAGTATTGCTACTTTACAAGCACATTTTTTGCACGAATAGGAGGGAAGAGCAGTTCATATTCTTAAAGACTAATAAGTGGGCCTGATCAGTGTTGGCTTAAATCCCACTGTTGCCCTTGCAAAAGAAACAAACTGCAAAACTGGTGTCAGTATAAAGAGGTCAGCTTAGTGRAGGACTTCAGAGTGGTTTCATCCTGTCTGTTGACATGGGAGACAGATGAACTCTTCACTGCCTCTCCCTAAATAATCATCTCAAATATTTTGTTCTTGCTCACATATRCAATATCCTGTATAGTAAGGACACAGTTACTGGTCCTTCCTACAGAACATAAGGACTAAAAAGACAAAATAAATACCCTCTCTCAGCATGAGTTGCCCTTCCTAGGAYGTCCCAAGGACTGAGCATATGCATGTCAYAGAATGGRAGGATTAACAAAAAATTTGTTATAGTATTCTCATAGAGAGGTTCGGGTTTCCGAAGTTGTTCCAGGGAATGATGATCATCTCAGAGAATTTCCTCTCATTAGACACAACCCCTCAGCAAACTCTTCCTGTAGTGAAGACTATTTTTCAAACCTCAGGGTAGGGAMAATTTTTTTCATTTCCTCCCTCAGGGAATTTACTGCTTATGAAAGTGCTGGCTCAACAGTCCTGAGGTTGAAGTTGTTATCCACAACATTAATGAATAATGCAATATAGCCTCTAAAACTGTTTTTGTGAAATGAATGGGGTTATTTGGGTCATACCAGAATTGCTAAGCAAATTATATTTTTTATAGGAAATGTTCTTTCTATAGTGAATGCTACTAGGTAGTGTAGTAGGAAAATATATTACTTTGAATTTTTTACACATACGTATCTCTAAGAACAACTTTGCTTCAGTATGATTTAGAAAATACATTGCAAGACAGCTGGTGAATTTGTGACTGYTTTTGAAAGTCAGATTATTATTAAAAGCACTGAAATAAGGAACAGTAGAGGGTTGTTTGTTTGTTTGTTGTTGGGATGGATGCTGTCTAGAGTAGAACAAATTCAAACAAAAAATTATAGTTGCTATACTATAATTTAACAATGTATATGTATTTCTAGGCTATAAGTAGACATTCCTAAAAGGACTTTCAACTAAACAGCTCAAGAGAATCCAGTCCAGCATTTTTCATGGYAAGATTATATAAAAAACATATTTGCAGGGTTAAAAAAATGCAAGAATGGAAATATTAGTGATGTAGAAAATATTGAATTTTTTCTGATGGCAATAATGTTGATTGTAAAAGCTTATATTCTTTGCTTTCAAAAATTCTGAAATCAAAATCCAAATATCACCTTAACTAAAATCTACATGTCTCTACTGTGCACTTTGTCTCCAGCAAAATTGAAAGTATGTGGCTTACATTTTACGTTATCCTCCTACTCATTTTTGACTACATGAGAGTGTCCTAAAGAATGAGAAAATGAAATGTTAAATTTTGGTAAAAATGCATGCATGACATAAGAATATACTTAATTCAAAGTCAGAGAAATGTAAATAACAGTAAAATAATTTTAGTTAAAAGGATGCTAAATTAAGTARTGTTGGTTTATCTTCTTAAAATTTCWCAGACAACAAAACTGTGAAGAGGTWAAAGGGGATGGGTGGGGTGAGAAACAATAYCCTGATTTCAAATTAAGAAAAAGTRTTTTTACTCCAAAGAGAGATATCAGGRAAAAAMGTATTTAGCAATAAGCATTATGACAAAATAMGGACTTGGAGAATTTAATTTGCTTTATGCAGTTCATGAGAAAACCTTTACAGAAAGGTCATGTCTCCAGCTCTTCTTCTAAGAACAAAAGCAGGAAAAAGCCCACATGTTACTCTCCTTGTTGACCTCTGTATGATATTTTCTARCCTACAGTCTTCAAGCATCATAGATAACTTTAAGGATAGGAAAATGTACAGCTTTGGCTAATAATAATAATAATAATTATTATCAGGTAATAATTTCAAACGCACATCAGGATGTTATCACCCCTTTTTATACTTGTATTCTTTACACAGTGAGTGGCCTTYGAAACTCACTGATGATATTCATATCTAGTGGGCACATAACATCTTAGTGCTCCCAGTATTGATTAATATTTTAAGATATAAAAGATGCTGTCCAGAAAACTAATCTCATCCAACATCAGATATTACAGTTGTGTGAGATAGACACTTGGGATATCCATCTTTGTTCCATAGTTCTGTGAACTATTTCATGGTCCCTGACTTAACTGCCCAAAGAACACAAATAAGCTAGCTTCATTTTTATTTGTAACGCAGTTCTACTCCACTCAACCTCTTGACACTCAGAGGGCAGTTCATAGCAAGCTGGTGCCTCAGCTTTAAAGACAATCTACCTTTTCTTTTTGCATCAYTGAGAAAACTGAAGGCTAATACCTCAAGTCAGCCTAAGTATTGTTTTCCTCTGTTTTGCCACAAAGCTTCACTTGGTCATCTCAGCCTTTACACAGACTTTTAACAATACCTTGACTGAACAGCTGCTCTCCATCCCTTCACCTTCCTCTTGAATATCAAGGATTACTTACAAAACAGTACTGCAATAAAAGCAAAGACTAGTCATATCAAACTGCATATCAAACTCTAAGTTAAGGCTTTTCTCTATTACTGCTCATGTCCAGATATTGTTTTTATTCCAAGTACTCCCTCCATTTGAAGCCCAGGAATAAACAAAATAATCTGTTTAGCTCTTTCCAGAGTAACAGGACRGTTGCAATGTCAACTGAAAAATATAACGGTGGTTTTTTCATTGACATGAAAAAAACATATGCTGGGACTAGAGGACTGCAAAGGCTCTAGTCTGGATACAGATCAGATTTCCATATACTTTCATCTCTTGCAGCATGAATAAAACAGTTTCTGGTATATGAGCACTCCTTACCAAATGAAACTCATAAAATCCAGACTKTTTGCTAAAGTCCCTTTCTAGTAAGATCAGGGGGTCAGGAACAGAATCCTCCTGGTGAGGAAGAATTTCTTGCACTTGGAATTGCAAAATGGAGAAGAAAGTTTCTGGGTCCAGTATACATTATGCCTCTGTGGTTGCCAGCCTGGGCTTAGGGGCAACATAGAATAGGTGTGACATTTAGAAAATGCATTTTAGAGAAAGTTCTGCTCATTGAACCCAGCAGAGAATCCTCACAAACAGGTTCAGTAATGATGACTCAGTGTGGACCTCCCTCCCCTATATACATGCACACTCAAGCCTTTTAATCAGCAAACGTATCCCTGCAAACAAAAAAAGTCTTGACCCAAATGGTCAGTGACTTCAGGGAAGACTAGGACATACAGGCTCTCTTCATTTGGGTTAGCTGTTGAAGGATGCTAGTAAATTAACAAAGTGCAACAAAACATGTTYTGCTAGCCAACCCAGTAGCAAAATGCTTTGCAGTCATGCCAGGAATTCATCCCTTGTCATCTGTTTATGATGTTTATTGCCAAGAAAAAAATTCTGAAAGCCTGTTCTAAGAGTGGCAACTGCCACTGCCAACTGCCTTGTCAGTAATTATGGKTTTTCCAGACAGCTGTGATAGTATTCAGATGTTGGCATGATGAAATGAGCTGAAATGGGATGTGGATAAAGAATAAGCTGGCATACCAATGTCATGCACATGTGAGCATCTTAACTACATCAAAACTTACATGGCTGTTGAATCTGGTGCTTGATGGATTCTCATTTTTAATGAGGTTTGTAGGATGAATCAGATATCAAAACCATGCCTTACTTCTTCCTGAACATTCAAACACATCTTGTCAATTCTATTTTAACTTGAGGATAYACTTAATGGTGTGTAAAGCCTGAAACTGGAAGCTCATGAAAGATCTCAGCTAACAAGACCCACGCAGTTGCTGAAGGTCACTAAATATTCCTACCTGGCAAAAGTGATGGTCAGATCTAAAGCTCTAACTT
Organism: Alauda arvensis; assembly: GCA_902810485.1. Classification (NCBI taxonomy): domain Eukaryota; kingdom Metazoa; phylum Chordata; class Aves; order Passeriformes; family Alaudidae; genus Alauda; species Alauda arvensis. The sequence continues at coordinate 421,637 of CADDXX010000613.1, forward strand.
TGGAGTCAAAATTTTAACAAGGCCTCRTATATTAAAACTTCTATTTAACAATATGTATCATACACAACATGGACTGAAACCAACCATCATCCTGTTCTCACATACTCTTATCTCTTAGAAGACAAAGAAATGTGCTGGCAAAAATGTTGATTGCTTGTAGATCTGTCCTTAAAGAAGCATGGACATCCAGGGAAAGCTAGCTAAATACCCATAAAATGCTTATAGTAAACTTATCCTTTTCTATATCCCCTGAAATGAACACTCAGATGAAATGAAGATGCATCACTGATCTCTCCTGCTGTAAGCTGATGACTAAATGAGCAGATCAGATAGGACAGATCAGCATGGTGTTTCTGACAAAGAAAAGTGAGTGAAAATGCTGCACAAGAGTTAGTGAACTTGAAAACTGGAGTATGCAAAAACTTATCACATAGCTGATTCTTGTAACAATGCATAATTTGACATAATTTCAATTTATTAACCATCTGACATATCTATTTTGTCCTTCCTTATTAAATTCTGCTCGATGTGGAACAAAAGCTGCTTCTTTGACCTATAATGACATTTCAAAGGCTGAAAAATAATTATTGAAATAAAAGCCTTATGATGACTATCTAATACCTTCCCACACAGAATCTTTTCTTGTGCAGAAAATGCTTCCACTGATGGTGGCCTCCTTTTTAATTTTTTGCTGTTAGTTTTCTCCCCACCATTTAAATGCATAAATGTGAAAATGAAATGCACTGACCAGTTTTGTAACTGCACTGCATTGTATGAACACAGTACATGCAAGTTACATTTTYACAGTCAAATAAATAAATGAACATTCAAGTCAAAGTCTTTCAAAAATATGAAGAAATGGTTGAGGGAAAAAGTTGTTTAATTCCACACATTTGTGTAGGGTGTAAAATCCACATCTATTCAATYTGAATTGAATTCCACTTACTCTTCAGAGTTCCAACTCTAGTAATAATTCAGTATCAAGAGAAAAATTTTACCTCAGTCAGTTTCACAAGAAGTTATATGAAAGTTTGGAGAAGCTAATGGAGAACAACTACTATGAACATCTCCCTTTAATAAAAAAAAATGTAATGTAAACCAATATAAATTTGTATTTTGAAATTGATAGTCATTAGTAATTTTTAGTATTATGCTTCTTATTCACTGAGACAATCCGTCACTTTCCTTTAAGTCTTGTGATCACAGTCCACATATTTCAGGAGCTGCTATTACACCAATTTTTCTCCAATTTTATTGGTAACTTTCTAGGGCATGTTGTCCAAATTAAAGTCTTCAGCTTCCAGTACATAAATCTCTTTTTGCCTTAAAAAGAAGCAAACAAAAAAGTATATTGATATACAGATGGCATGACAGAAAAAGTAAGAAAATGTGACTCCATATACACCTCAAAAGTTCATTATCCAAAATAATATATTGGTTTAGAAAAACAATTTTTAACAATTAAATTTTGTTGGATATTTTACTATTGCAATTGCCAAGACTGCAAAGCCCTGATGAACATAAGCATATGCTTAAATATTCTTGTTGTTCCTGCTCCCCCTGGATTTGAACAAATTATGAGGGAGCTTAATAGGAATAAACCCTTAATTGTTAACCAAATATTAACTCAAAACTTTTTCTTTCCTAAACCCAGTATGGGAAAGTTAGACTATTTTGATTTATTTCAGATATTCCAGATTTTGATGTTGTCTGGATAGAAATCTGACTTCTTAAACTAAACAAGAAGGGAATAAATTCTACATGTCTGAGTCTCTGTGCACTAAAACAGTAATAACAGTGTGACTGTGAGGAGATCACCAAAAGAAGGCTGAGGTAAGTAATTTACTCCTATATGCATTAGTCCACCTTGTTTATAAGTTACRAAGGAGGTTACATGTTCCCCAAATTCAAGTACTATATAGAGAAGGAAGATGAAGCATTCTTTAAAAGAAAAAACCAAAACCATCTTCCCCCCRGATTTGTTCTGCTTATTCTGGTGCAGTCAAATTTAAGGGTGAAACTAATCATAGCCTTCTACTGTCTAARGGGGCTGGTCACTGAAAATATAGCACCAGATCCTTTTCTTTTTGTCAGATGTGCATAGTGAAATAAGGAAAAGCATGGTTCTGACAGGATCTATATAAAATTATTAATAAAATAGTGGTTAGAGACTACATAGATGTTACCTAGAGCTGCAAAACTACCTCCACATTCAAAACCTTTCAAAATTGTTGAAAAGGACACATCAAGATTCTAGTCTAAATAAATAAAATATTGACCATTTTTTGAGATACACGTTTTCTCCAGTTTTAATTTAACCTGGTAGCTTTTCTTGTTTGCCTTCAATTTCTAACAATTTTCATGGTGGCTAACTTACATTTTTATATGATGAGCTTCATTAAAATATCTCCCTTTTGACAAGCAGAAGCAATTTATCATCCTYCAGCCCATTCACATACCTTTTAATTCCATATGCAGCTGGGCATTCTTTGAGCTCCATAGAGCACAGCCTCTCTCACTKGTCCAGGAGCATCATAAAGTATGCAACTGCCACTTACAGATACACTTCTAATTCATGCATTATGAATTCCAAAAAACATACTTTAAAAAAATGTAACAAGAATACACAACATATCAGGAGCATCTGACATATTTATTTATATGTACTTGAAAAATAAAGGAGTACACATAGTACTGTACTGACTGTAAAATATAAAATGCATAAATATTTGAAAAAATGGTTCTCAAATGTTCCCTTCAGATTCAGGAATGGCAATAACAGTTGAAGAGTAGCATTCTTCAGCTCAATGAAAAATTGAAGGAGGAGACTCAAACTCAGTTTGTTCACACATTGAGAAGCAGGTAGAGTCCCATCCAACAGCTCTGCTCCACTGACATCTCTTAAAAATATTTGTAAATCCATGTTTCCAGGTGAGGAGATATGATGCTACAAATGAAGAGGTACATGCAGTAGTAAAAACKGTAAACTCTGGAAAGAAGTAGCTTAAATAACCTGACCATTGACCAGKTCTTATCTTTATTATATAAATTTACAATTTACAATCCTGTACTATCCTATTGATAGTATTCATCACTATCCTATTGATAGCATAAGTTGTAATCTCCTTTCCAAAAATCTCCTGAATTATCATGAAAGGTCAAACCATTTCCAACTCTCATGAAACCAGCAATAAATACTCATAAAACTTAGTTTCTATTCCCAATATGATATATTTACTTCATAACCAAAAGTAYGAAGAGAATTTGGGAAGTGGATTTGGAGAACAAAAAATATGTATTTAAGTATTTCAAATAYATCTGCAAATCCAGTAAGGTGACCTATGTCTGAACAGTAACAAATGTAATATCTTTGTTGGGAAGAGAAGGGAGGATGATTCAAAGACTACAGATCAATTACCTTATCTCGGTAACATACAAAATTAAGAATATATTTTAACGAATAATCAATAGACACACACAGTAAGTTGGAAAACCATAGAAAGCACTGCATGGSTTTACAAACAACATGCATTTTACTTGAAATCAATTTTTGAAATTMATTTTCAATACAAATGAAACATGATATAGTCCATTTGTAGAAATCAAAGCCTCAATTTTTAATCATGAGGAAACAAAATAGGAAGGATGCTGGTTAAAATGAAACCCTGAAATGTTTGGTCCTGATAAATAGAGGCAGGAACATTAGCCAGGAGAGAGGTTAATAATAACACTGTTCGAGATGGACTTCTTTTTCTTAAAAGTGCAACTGTAATATACTAGAATGTCAAACTACTCTGCAAAAAATMTATCCTTTGCTTGGTCAATAAAAACAAGGAAATTTTTAGTATATAKTATATATAGGAAATAGTATAGATGATGCCTACAAATTACTGATGTGTTCTGCCTAGACAGTGGAGAAAAMTAGGAGATTATTAGTGGGCAAAGTAGCTGTCAAAACAAGTAGGTATAAGTTGGTTAGAAATTAGAAGCTGTAGATGTACAAGTCTATAAATATGTATTCCTTATTTTGATACTCCTAACATCTGTGAAAAGATCTCTATGATGTTTATTGCCACAGAATGATGCATTAAACTCYTCAAGTATTAAAGCCTAACTACTCAAGGAAGCATTATTTGCAGTAGTCTATTATCTAAACCAAAAACGACAGGAGAATATTACATCACGGATAACTGAAACACCTGAGACATTTCTTTTTTTGTGATCAAATCCAGTTTAAGTATCCAGTACTGTGCATTAAAGGGCCATATATCCTTTTGTTTCAACTGGGTTTTATTCCAATCTGCAGTCACCTACTTYACCTTAGACTTGGAGAAGTCTATTAGTAAAAAGAATAAGCGAGAAAAAGAAATCTCTTTTAGGTAGAATTATCAGTACAGAAAAAAATTGTGAAAGCCTCCTCAATACTTTATGAGGTCATCATGATCATAATTTTAGCAATCAACTCCAGCAAAATGGAATGAAATAAAAAAATAGAGATCAAGTTAATTTTGCAAGTCAAAATTGTTGCTTTTTCTGAAGAGAATGTTAGAGGCCTGGATAAATTTGCATAACGGTATCAATATGGTTTGGAGCCCAACAGAAATGTCTACTGATAGAATCATTTGCAAAAAGGCTGGGTGCAATACCAGCACAAAGAGGCTTCTAACAATTTTTTTTTGTTCTGAAATAAGTTTCATGACTGATGAGTGCCACAGAGACAGCTAAAAACCATAAAAAACCCACCTTTTTTATTTCACTTGAATGGGGAAAACCACCTTTAACGATATTTGATACATGAATGCACTGTTTTGTATTCTTTGGCTGTACTGACATACTTTTTCATTCTTCATCACTGACATCAGTGCCCGATGTGGCAAATTTTTGGAGGCTTGCCAGATGAGAAATTGCTCAGAGGGCAATGGAAAAAGCAGAATCATACTCCATATCATGGTCTAATCCAGTGCGTGACCTTAGGAAAGTAAACTCATACTTTGAAAAAGCATGTATTAAATACTGCAAAACTGAAGCAGCAACATCCCATTTATTTTCAGGTCTAGTTAGATGAAGAAAACAACACAAAATGGGTTTATTGCAAAGAGAAACAGCAAAATATATACAAGATAAAGTGGTTTTCCTGCTTTAAGTGAACATAGTTCTGAAGAGGAGCCAATTTTGCACATGAATTTACAAGAACATAAACCATTTTTCAATACTGTACAGTAGGGGTAATACAAAGTAACCATTTATACACAGTATCACTTCAATATCTTCAGGAAATTGAAAGCACACATATRCAGAATCTTGATAGACATACAAATTGAATATCTGCTTTCAGAATTTAAAGGATCACACATCACATGCATCTAAACACAGCCYTTTTTACTCAAAAATTGATGAAATATATCTGCCACTGCAATGCTTTTGTTAACTCTGTTAAGATAGATGTKTAAAGGTGAAAAAAAGAAATCCATGTAAAGTTGAAAGCAGTYAACAGTAAATTTACTATCTTAAAAGAACGAAACTTACACAAAAATTCATATCTAGATAGCCAAGATGCAGACCTGTACAAGGAATGGAGATGCAAAAACTGAATCAACAACAAAAAAAATAGATTACACTTCGCTTGGAATATTCCACTATTAATTTAATTTGGAAAGTTGAGTAATTTCTTTCCAGATTCTCCATACTTTAAATRTTATTGCATTTTATCATCACCTTTTTTATTCCTGTCATTAGGAATGGTTATTGAAATGCCTTGAAACAGAATAGTGGCCTTCCACCCCGTCTGTAAAACTACTTATTTTCCTTTGTAATTGGTCAGTGGAAATTCACATTGCTGGACAGAGTTACATTAGTGAAGAAACACTGTTATTGAGATGTTATTGAGATGTATACTTTTTGCTTCCTAAAAACTTTGAACCGAGTCCATATATAGGAGCAAAAAGTTGCAAAAGATTTACGATTACCACCTCAGTCTCAGGGCCAGATAGGTCTGTCACACATATGATGCTCAACAATCTGCAGAAAGATAAGAAGTGGATGAAACAGCTATTAAGCTGACGTTTACTTTAAACCCTTTATTTTCTTTTTGAGCAAGCCTGGACTGAGATTCACTGCTTTCCACGGAGGTTAAGGCCAAAGGACATATTCAAGCACCTGCAAATGAAGACCACATATTTTGCAGACCTAATGACTACACAAGATTACATGAARATAAAAAGATAAACAAAAAGAGARACACCATATTTAGGTGTTCAGAAGATTAATGTCTAAAATATTTTAGTGTTCAATAACAAATACTGCAATATAAACTAGCATACTAGTTTTTTAATGTKCCTTTGTTTTATACAAAAATGTTAATAAGAACACGAGACATATTGAAGTAGATTAAAGTTTACTCTAAAGCCTATAATTTTCATAAATACCAARGGGTAATTTCCCTCTTGAGCCAATTTAACTGCAGGTTGAATACTATTTGGCAGAKAGGAATCTCTAACTGGTACTTATTTCTGGTAGTGCACAATTAGAGTAAACACCGAGGAAGCATAACCAAGAACCCAGCCTCCAGAATATCTTTTACATTCAACTGGATCCCCACAATATCAAAAGATGAGAAAATACTCCTAAGCCTTGTTAATATACCTCTSACAGGTAGTACAGTATCACCTTCTTGACTAATACTGCTTCAAAACAACCTGCCAGGAAGGCTATTAGTAACAAGGATTACTCTAGAGAGCAAGAAARCCTTGTATGTCTTTTCCAAATCTATTTTTCTTTATCATCCATTCATGTCTCTGAACTTTTGTGCTAAAGCTAGGAAAATAACCTAAGGAGTTATTATCTTCCTATTACAATTTCTACTGTTGTAGCACTGTTGTTGTCCTTCCAATTTTCTTCCTTTTGCTGGAGAAAAACATCTTTTTGAACCATCTTAAAAGTTCTTATTTTCTTCTGAAAAGCACTATGTAAGCATGCTATGGAAGACCAAGATGTTATTAATATTTTGTTTTGTTTATCCTGTATTTAGTTAGCAATGAATTTCAAAATCATAGAAGTGTTTATTTCAATGCAGCATATTACACCAAAATAGCTTTTTATTAATTTTTATCTATGCAATACATCTGCAATTTGGTCMAAGTCATGGCATTTCACATTATCCTCTCTTTTGGAACATGTTTGGGGAAAGATGGGGTGGGGGGAGAAACTCTTTTWTTCAAGTGTGGCAGTAGCAAACAGTTTACAGTGGCTACTAAAATTTCATCTCTTTCCTCATCTACATTTGAATTGKAAAATGATAAGCCAAAACTGACTTTTTCCTCATTTCAGACCTACTCTATCAAAAAAGGCTAAAAAACCTCCTGGTTTGCTCCAGAGTGAAAATACTGGCTTTCAGGAAAGCAGTTACCTATCAGGATTTGTTTGGAGCAGTTTGTACCCTGGTGGCTACCTCCAGAACCATAAGTTTTTACCATCAGAATCACTTTCACTCCCATCACAGGGCTACCTCTTCTGAGAGGTACTCTTAGCCCAGAATTGTCATCAGTCAATATTGTTATTAACAAACACTATTATCAATTAAAGTTATTTTCTTTTGTGCAGCACATTAAACGTCCAGTCTGCTATGCTGTACTGGCAAACACTGAAGTGAGCTGAATATATTCAAGGAACTTTAGCAGGCTTTCACGGGCACAGACTTAACTGGGGATCAATCATGGCTTAAGCCACCATTTCCCAAAACCCATTAGCCCTAGCAGGACCCATATGCACTTCCAGAACATGACATTCCAGGCTGACAAGACCTCTCAGCAAAATCAGCATATTCACCCACACTTCAATACAGCAGTACTATTCTGTAATTGATTTCTTCTCCCCTAAAGACTGCCAAAGCCTGCCTCATCTGTTAGAGCTATGATATTTCTGAAAGGTCACTCTCCCTTAAGCGATATGATAAATTATTTTTATTTCATTATTTGCCTTTTGCTCCTGCCCTTCTTGCAAAACCCAAAACTTGTCATTGGGCTGTTTCCTCAAGCCACTGACTCAGCTAGGTATAGAATTGGACCTCATACATGGGTAMCTCAGAATGTTTCTTAGAATTATTTCTCTTCACCCTCAAAAGTTTTCTATRGGAGAAGTGTGCCAAGTTCAATTAAGCCTTTATCAAAGGGAACTGCCAAGAATGTAGYCAAGATTAATTAACACAAATGAGCTATAGCAAAAGTTACCCTTTCAACCCCATACAGTGAACAGGCCCTTGCAGCCAATTCCCCCACCCTGCAGAACAGGCTGGCAGAGCCTGTTATTTAGATAACAGATAGATAACTTGTCCAAATCCTTGTCATGCACACATTTGATACTGAAAGACAAAACATCAATGCTTAAAGTCTTCYACTGGGCATTAGTGACTGAAACACTGATTCATACATACATCTGTATAGATATTACATGTATACCAAGAAAAGTTAAAGACAGATAAACAGGCTTCACAGGACTTTAAAATTCTTGACCATCTTCTAAACAAACACAGAGAACAAATTTCATCTTTCCTAATATTAAGATGCAAGATTGTCAAGAAATCAAGCATTTCTTACTGCCTTAGAATAAGGTAAAAATAGCACAGAGTACACTAATTTTCTAAACTTCTTTTTCATTTGTGTGCTTTTTGATCTTCTTCCTAGCATTCAAAATTAACTTTTTTTTTTTTTTTAAAGTTAAGGGAAGAGATTACATATTAGAAGTAATAAAAAATATTTAATTTTTTTCTACTTTCCAATCATATATAAAACCAGGAAAACCTACAAGGAGCAAGTATAGCTAATTAATGTTACTCCACATTAAACCATAAGAAGGAAATGAACAAATGTCTCATGATAATTTGTGCTTAACACCTGCMTACAAAACTGAGTAAAGATATAAACTCTTCTTTTTTTTTTAATAATAATAAGAGATTATTGTACTCTTTTCCATCATGTCCAACTATATATGGAGCTTTTAAGAGAACAAAAAGAAATATTACCAAGGTAGATTTGTTCAGTAAAAATAGTTTAAAAATAGCAGCAAAATTCAGAGTAATTTTGAGCACTTTGAAACAGACTACACATATTCCTTGTCTTTTTTACATACTTGATTATTAAAAAACATTCTGAGAAAAAGGGGAAAAACAGGTTAATAAAACTGACATTTCATTTCTCAGTTAGTAATTTGCAATACATAATACCTGTAAGTAAAATCAAGTTTGTCAACAACAATACATATGAGCTACAGGATCATAACAGAAGCCTAAAAGCAGCAGAGAAGTCAGTCAAAGAAACAAGTAAGGGTGACAGAGAAATAYGATTCCCAGTGCRCATTTCTAACCTTTTGTACCAAAGRAAAAACTGTGCATCCTCTCCCTAGCATGAGGGTTTGGAAAATAACTGGTGTACAGCAGCTCCCACTTAGCAGCCTGATCTAGGCACCATGCTGCTCTGCATGATCACACTGTCAAGGGCAAAATGCTACTTAAACTGCAGCATGGGAAATACTCTAAAACTAGTCATTGCTCAGACACTATTGYAAACAGCTGTCCCTTCTTTCTGCCTTATCACACTTTCCAAAGAGAGCTTTGGCAGTTACCAAGACTTTAGTATGGGCACCACAGMTTTATACTAACATTTTGTAATGTGTTAACTTTAACAAAGCCCCTTGCAGAACAACAAGGGCAGGCAAAAGACAAATTCAGATTTCTCTTAATTTTCAGAAAAAGCATCCTTAACACTGACCAGCAACTCTCACAAAA
>CADDXX010000613.1:435309-446286 GCA_902810485.1 Alauda arvensis
CTGAAAGCCCTCCAGAGGCATGAAACAAGCCTGTTATTGATACAAAATAGTTTCCATTCACTGCTAAATAAGGGCCCAGATCTTTTTGCTGCAGTTCCACCTTTCTTGTCCTATTTAATGAATAGCACCTTTTCTGTAWTAAAATAAATACTCTAAACTATAAATGAAAAAAGAACATAATGTAAATGTATATAATAACTATCTAAAATACTATGTACTAAATACATTAAATAATACATGATTTTGCAAAAAATATTCTGACTTCTCTTGTAACCAATTTAAAATTCTGTATGTGGTTAGATTTGACAGGATAAATTTGTATTAGGCTGGAATAAAATATGTAGTCATGGTCTAGCTAGTCGGTGATAACATTCTGTTTCAGTCTAAATTCTGAAAAACTCAGGCAAGATGACAATTTAGCTGTAACATCAAATTAAAAAAGAAATGGTTCAGTGAGACTTTCTTCAAACCAATATATCAAAAATATTCTCACTTTTTAAAGACAGCTGATGCTAGGTGATCCTTGTTCCTAGGGTGATCTTATGATTGCAATTCTTGTTCCATGTCTGCATCTATTTTTTCATTCTATTCTCCCTCTGCATGGTAAAAATTTCCCACAAGTGCACAAATTGAGTAACATGTTAGCTTATGACTATCTGTTGGTTGTCAGGATAGTTAGAGATGAACTGCTTAGAGCATACAGTGGCACCATAAGGGCCACTCTGTGCAGTTAAAGCATAGAATATGTGCTTTTGTCAACCTCATGATGGCCAAAAAACCCTCAAACCCTCCCTTCCCCCTCCAAGAAATTAGACTAAAATTTCACTGATAAGTTCCCATGTACCCTTCAAAATGAATCCCAGAACATTCTATAATTTTCCATAGGGTAATTACTTGCATGACAATATAATCTCTTTGTTTTTAGGATCTGTCATCCCCTGGCTGCAGGGTTGGACTCTGAGGGTGAGCGCTGATAAGGATGTGGAAGCTGCTGGGAAATTCCATGCAGAATGAGGGGATCTGTTTCAAGCTTGAAGCAGCTGCAGAGTCTCACTTACACCTGTCTGCCAAAAAAGGGATTTGGTGAAGCACCTCATCACAAAGGCTTCCTTACTCTCCCATTCTCATCTAGATGGATAATTCTGATGGAAGACACAAGTTTTCCTGTACTACATACAAAAAAATGAACAGAGAATGCCCTGACTTTAGTATACTGTATTYTGTATACTTCATTACTATACAGACTGAATTGATTAAATTAAGGGAAATAACACTTARTGAAAAAAAGCATGATAAACCTCCCAAAACAACCTTGCTGAAGTTTTGTGTCTGACTTCCTGACTTCTATTATTAAGAAAAAAAAAAAAAAAAAACCAGAAAGCCCCACAGTATGATCTTGACCAACCATTCTTAGTACCTGTGAAGGATACTTTAATTATGTTCTTCCCAGAAACCAGCCCTTCTTACCATTTTTCATTTTAGATGCTAAAGCAAAGAGGCTAAAAAGTTGGGTTTTTATCCTGAACAGAATCAAGTATTGCCTCCTGATCRCCTGATATCTGACTCTTGATTAGCTCCACATTGGTTTTAATTATCCACCTGCTTTCAATTAAGGACCAGGAAATCCATCCTATTAACAGTACAAACTAATCACCCTTGCACACAAACAGGAGTCTTTTTTCTCTCAGGATACATCTGATGAATACAAATAGTTAAAATAATTTTTAAGCTTGTAACAATGTTGTTAAAAATAATAAGAAACCACCTGTTTTAAAATCTATAGACAAATTAGCATTATACACTAAAAACCMTATGACATTTTATTGTGACAGTATYTTAAAAGRAAACAATATGCAKTTAGTATGTCATCATAKCCTAAAAATCAAAATCCTGACCCTGCCCTTCCCCAAGGTATGGATGTCTTTGTTCCACAGGCTGCTTTGAAAACGTGCTCTGTATGACCACCAGATGAGCTTTTATAGCCARCTGTGTGAGTAGCCCTGATATTTCTGCAAATGAGTGAAATGACACTGCACATCTGTATACAACATTTTAGAATCTATCAATAAAATATCAGAAAAGTGTTTCAAAAATTATATAGAAGCATAAAATAYACTTCTCCATGGTTCAAACTTAGTATTGTCATGAAAATCTGTAGGCTGGATGGATTAAATTTCATTGTTATTTCATCTAAATATCTTGAATATTATGCAGAAGAGAAAATAATAATAATAAAATTCAGACTGTTTAAAATAACAACAAAAACAAAACTAAAATTTGAATTGGCATYATATGTATGTGTGTATCTTTCTTAAAATAAACTCTATGTAAAGAATAGCTGTGCATTAGAACCATATTAATATAAAATGAATTAAATTTTAATAAATGAATTAAAWTTTTAAAAATGCATTATGCATTTGTATTTAAATAGGCAGTAGAGCTTTATGCTTTCARTAAAAATAAGAGTGGGATAAAAAATCCAGCACTGGTGAATGAAACAACATACAATACAAGGACACTGAACTGTGGAAAAGATGTCTGGTATTTACTGTAATGCTGGTCAAAATTCAAATTGCTATCAGACCATGTGTAATATAGCCCTAGTCACTGAGACTCCTGTGAAACCGTGTTCAGAATTTTATTTCTTCTGGAAAATAACTTTGGAAAAAAAAAGACAGGTTATTCATTTTCTGCACCGTAAGAATGTTTACAGGACAGAGGGGAGGGTGACGTATAGTGGGAAGGTATTCTACCTGATGGTTCTTATATACCGGATGTAAGAAAGCCTGCCATAAGATCTAATTATCAGGAATTGCTTTTTCTGCCCCAAAGCAATCATTTTGATGACAGCCTTCTATGCACTGTAAAACAAAATGGGAAGCCTGTGCTATATAAACTGGCTCAGCGCTTCCTTTTACTTCCTCTGATATCAGTCTCCCCACCTCATTTATTTTCCACACATTAATGGTAGCAGTCACCTTGAGCTGTTGATGCAGAGTAATTTTCACAGAAACCTTGATCAGAAACCATAAATCAGCCTGATGTGCTTTTATGGTCTAATAACATTCTGCCTGCTCCTACAGGCCCTTATGTAAAACTGCATTGCGGAGAATTCCTTGGACTGTTTTTTTTTCACATGCACTCCTGTATCTGAAAGACATAAAATACCCACTACATAATAAGATTAATACACTTTGCTTAAAGCTGCAGTCAYGAAAGCATTCAGGTATTAGCCTGTAAACATGAAAATATTCAAATAATAAAACCGATTTTTTTTCTCTGCAGATTTTTCTGTCTTTAGCTGTTCCTTCCTWTATTTGGTTAGAGAAACTCAGTAATCTTCCCCTTCTCTCCCMGATGCAGTGCATCAACAGGCAGAGCACACTGAAGCTGAATGCTTTGTCTAGATTAGAAAACRCTAACCTGTATAGCTGTATCAGCAAATCCACACAGCGTGGGAGACTTCTGAAGGTGAATCTTGTCTRTGAGATTCCATTCTCATTTGTAGATAAGTTAAAGATTTTAAGTGAAGGACTTAGGAAAGAGGTATTGATTTCAATGGTAAAATCATCATTTTCTTCCCATGAAAAAGAGAATTATTATTTACCTTTAACAATGCCTTCCCATATGATACAAACATACTATGAAAACCATAGGGGGTTCACCACATACCCCACAGCTGTTCGTTTCAGCACCTGGTTTGAGAAGGTGTAACCTGTTTTAAAGAAATCCTTAGCATTCCTGATGTTTCAAACTGGATTTTCAACATTTCTCCCCCTCGCTTTTTCTGGTTAATCTCTATGCACATCTGTTCCYACCTCTAAGGGAGAATAATTCCTCTCTCTGACCTTGCAAAGATGATGTGGAAAATCGCACACACACACACATCTATTGTAATACTAATTACATCTCAGTAGCACAGGTTTGCATATATAATAAACACAAAATCTCTGACATGCACAGCTTAGGTACATGCATATAATTTTTTACTACGTGGATTGTTCATAATTTTTGCTTTTGTATCACAAATGTTTTTAACAGAGTTTTTTTTTCTTTTTTTCTTCCTTTTTTTTTTCTATTACAGATAATAGTGTAGTTTTTTGCTTTTATGACTAACTTTCTACAGCTTTTATGATGCCCCTCTGGCCAGAAGCACACACAGCTGATAGCAGCAATCAGTGCACCAACAAATAACCATGATTCACAGCATCTTTCATGTTAGGGCTCACAGATAAATCCTCAGCACTTAGTAGAAAATGCTTGTAAAARGCAACTTCATCATTTCAGGACCAGGTATATTAGTATCTGAAGAGAAAACAGGGCAAGATATGAGTACCTTTCTCTGATACCTCTCAAGGTATGAGCATGAGTGAAATTGGTTTTTGTTTGAAGAGGGTTTTTGAAAACTCTCTGATTTGTGAACAGAGTATACAGAGTAGCAAGGACAGAACAATGGAAGAAAATGGAGTAAAAAATATTCCTTTCAGATTTACTGAATCATAGCTGTGGATAATGCAGTGATAGCACCAAAAAAGTATCATTCAGTGTTAAAATGGCATCACTGTGATTGCTCTTTTCCTATCCAAAATAGCTGCATTTACCTGCCATATCCCTTCTACAAAATTAAAATTAGGAGAAAATTACCCAAAYGAACAAAATGTCACTTAATGCTAGAGTAGAAATGGTTAAAATATATGTTAACTTTTTATTATAAGCTTCCATCAGTTAAAAAAAAAAAAAAAACAGTATTTTGAAATGTGGTGGATACYAGCCATCTTATTTTGAAGAAACATCCTTCTTCCCTTGGTACGCAGTGTGAAMAACAGGAGCTATCCAAGAAGAGGGACATTCCTACTCTGTATGTATGCCTTTTTTGTTTTACTGATGATTTAAAAAAGATTATGATGGGGTAATGCTACGGTAATTTCTCTAATTACATAGGTTAAATCTCGGTTTTCATCTAGCCACCCATTCTGCTGACCATTAGGTTGGCTTTATTGAACTCAAAGGGCATTGGGGCATGGAGAGACCTCCCTGCTAGACAAAAATTGAAATGAGAGCAGGAATAATTTGTCTTGTACATTTAAAAAGGMATTTCTCTTTTGTTGATTGGATATGAAGGCAATCAAAATCTAGAATACACCTRTTTATTGGATTGAAATGGGCTTAGACTGGACACCAAGGATATTTTGACAGAATGTCTGTGACACTGGGTTCTTTTGGCTTTTAGGAGTCTATTGCTGTAGGGGGTTTGTGGTTGATTACAATCACAAACCTTGTRTTGATACAGAGACACAAATGGTGTAGCTACAATTTTATACCTAGATAAGGTATACCCAAATGTATTATGGGCTATAATTCAATCTGCAAAATATGTGATTTGAGGTAAAAAATAWTTTTCAAAACTTTTATCTCAACAAATTATATTATTATACATTATTATATTCATTGGGCATAACCTTTTCTTTTGTAAGCCAGGAAAATTGTGACTGTGTATATCACAAGAAATACTTAAGAGTTTGAGATTTCTTTAATTTTTGTAATTTTTTCAATAACTCTTTAATTCAGCTGAAAGAAATGTATGCCTATTTTATATAATTWCCACARGACTGCCCACATTGGAACMTGCCAAAATCAGAAAGATTAATAGRGTTTATGTAATTTTAATTTTGTATAACGTTTGACAATGATTTACTTTTATTATTCTTTTCAAGATCATTATAACAGAAAGAATTTTATGCCCTCAACTGTGTATGTGCACATGTACTTTATGTACATTTCACAAATATTTTTCTATTGCATATATCATTGAAGAAACAATRGAAAATCTTCCTTGTGATTGCTCTATCAGTCATCACGACTTTTGCTTTTGTTTTTACATTTAAGCTGCTATAATTTGCCACACTCAGTGTTCTGAAGCTGAGAAAATTCCTTCCTTGGTGATGGTCAGTGCTTCACAGATAAATTCACTTGTCAGGATTCCACACATAGAAAGAAGTCAGATCTGAACAACAATACTCACCAGAGTTTTGTCTATTAAGTTATTTGGACAAAAAATTCTTTTTTCCTTTGTTTACTACAGACCACAGATTGTCTTTACAGAGGACAGTGGTTTACCATAGTGACACTTCCGGTTGTTCATGCCTGAAAACAACTACTTAAGTCATTTTGTATGTGTTCCAAGAAACTGAGTAGGTATTTCTAATACCACATTTATTCTAATTACATATTTGGCAATCACTGCTGAGAACTGTGTCATACATACATATATCAAAGCTGTCCCTGTACGTGATCAACTGAAAATACGTTTTTACTAGCTTTACCAAAGTGCTCCCCTATTTTGATGTTAATTAAAARTGCTGCTGTTTTCCTTGACAAATTTCTTCTCAAGAGTTCAGTCCATTTTTTTCCTTAAACCTCAAGGACTGTTTGGCATTTAGTTCTCAAGAATACCTTCACCATTTCTTCCACTGATGGGTCCCATGTAAATAATTCCCTTTGTTGTTTTTCTAYAACTAGAACACGAATCACTTGTTTCACTGAGATGCAGTAATACAGTAATACAGTACTGAGATCTAAAACATGTGTGGGTGGCTGAAACAGATTTTTGAACTCCTGTGGATGGCACCAGAAGCACACGTGTTGAAAAGGGGCTGTTAAAACAGCAAACAAGTTATATAATGCACACTTTAGAGATTTTGTGAGAGTAATGTGAATAAAAGCCATTTTTAGAAAAAAGTGTCTGTCTATCTAGTTAGCAGAAGCTTAGTTGTCTTGCTGATGACTCAACATTTAAAATTTATTTTCTGGTTTCAGGTTAATTTGTTCTTAAGAAACAAATACATTAAGATGTATCTGAAATACAGTTCAGGAAAAAAAATCAGGCTGTCTATTAAGCTTYACATCCTGGAAATATCTTCCYAGTGAGCTTATACTTGTCTCTTCCCAGTCCTCTTTCTGTCTTGGCTTAATTTTCTATCTAAATGTGACTTCCATGTTYTATGTACATTTTGAGTATGTTTTATTCCAGTTGTTATCCCTAATCTGACTAACATTTTCCCTACTTCCTTAACAGAAGGAAATGAAAATATATAAAGGAAATTGTCAGTTATTCATTGTTGCTGAATTCAAAAGTCCACAAAATTTTTTCTTCGTTACTATTTTACCTCCAGTAATAAGTGAACTTCCATTCAGTCACTGATCTGTGCATAAGCCTGACAAGGAATGTAGGAAATTTTAAAAGCAGGCATAAAGAACTGAAGTGCTTCCTTTTTTAGGTGAAAAATTCTTCATAGTATCTTTGGCAGTATTTGAGGCCACTTTTCATTCTGTCACTTGTTATGTAGGAAAAGAGGCTGACCCCCACCTCCTACCAACTCCTTTCAGGCACTTGGACAGAGTGATAAGGTCCCCTCTGAGCCTCCTTTAATCCAGGTTGAAAAACCCCAGTTCCCTCAGCTGTTCCTCATCCAACTCTCTGTTGCCCTTCTCTGGACATGCTCCAGCACTTCAATGTCCTTCTTTTCATGAAGGGCCAAGAACTGGACACAGGATTCAAGGTGTGGCCTCACCAGTGCTGAGTACAGGGGGGCAATCACTGCCCTGGTCCACMCAGGCCAGGATGTCACTGGCTGCCTCGGCCACTTTGGCCCACGTTGGATMATGTTCAGCCAGGTGCCAACCAACAACCCCAGCTCCTTTTCTTCCAGGCAGCACTCTTGAAACTCTACCCCAAGACTGTAGTGTTTTGTGGGGTTTTGTAATGAAAATGCAGGACCCTCAATTTTCCTTTTTTTTAATGTATTTTTTAAAATTCGAAATTCCTGTTGGAACAATCCACCTGCGTAGCCTGATTTCACCTGGGGGTCAGAGACATAACCCAATGTATCTCTCTCTCTGTTTTGCCAGGTAGGTTCTGGTGCAGTATTTCTATTCCTTTGTGATAGGGAAGTCTTTGATGTGATGGAARGACTATTTGGATTCGTATCATCCAGGTATGCTCCGAATGTCATATTGCCAGGCATGGACTTCAGTGCATGTTAATTTCGAGAGCATTGTTCAGTCTTGGGAGGAATTTCCAGACTTGTGTTGCTGCTCATAGGAGTTTTCCTCATTGTTTCATTTCCAAATATTCTAGACTCCAGAAAAAGTTGTCATTTCAAACATCAGCCTCAAACCCGTGAAGGACAAAAGAGGTGCAGTAGCTATTCGATAATAATGAAAGCAAGTCGTTTCCTACACCACTACATGAATAAAAAAGGAAGGAAAAAAAAGAAAGATTGGAAGAGGTTTTGAGAGAATTTCTGAGAGAGCAAGAAGGAAACCAGAGGAAAATTAAACTGCAAGTTCAAAAGGCAGGAATGCCACCTGCATGGATATTTCTTGCTGAGGAACCGAAATTAATCTGAACTCTGAACCTTTTGAAGTTCTCACATCACTTATGCAAATGCATCTCTATTGTAGGTGGATAGCTGTTTGGTTTCAGCTAGTGCATTSAAGAGTGTTCAACAAGACTGAGACATATTCAAGCATTCTGTGTATCTATAATGGCTTGAACTGAATTAAAATGCCTTGGGGCCCCCCCCTGTGTATGGTGAAGCTCATAGAAATCTATATCAAAWAACCTCTCTTGTTTCTTTGAAGTGTCATAATTTATTGGCAAAGTTTTATCTCTTCCTTATTGTGCAGGTCATGCTGTAATTAATCCAAGCACTTTAAAGGTGGGAAACAGACASATTTCAAAAAACTTTATTTAGTAGTTTTTCTGGGAAAAAGAATATTGTTTTCAATAATAGGAAAAGCAAATTAATTGTAAGAAGAGTACTGCTGCCTTAAAAGCCTTTCTTCTTYCATTCAAAACAGAATTTTATTCATAAAGAATAAGTATTCTTTTTGCTTCTCTTTTTCAACTCCAATAAAGGATATCACCTGGGGTTTTGAGTTTTTTTCTCTGTTTTGTTTAGTTTTGTTTTATTTATTTATTTTTATTTTTAAATCTGATCTCTCTTTATTTTGTCTTTATGCAACTGTAGAAGAAAGGAAAGTTTAAAAATGACTTTGAAATTTTCCACATCTTTCACATCACATGGTTTGAATCAGTGGATGGGGGCATATGAAGTCCCAAAACCTTAAGTGATATGCAGATAGTATTTCACTCATGTTGTTAGCAAAAGGGCTTTAATTTTGTTTCTTCAGACTTCTTCCTTGTAGTAAGATTTACATACTTTCTAAATGGGCTAAAATAGGAAAAAATCCTATTTTAGGATTTTTAGGAAGGGCTTTTGTTTAAGAAGCAACTGTTAGATGCTATATTTGAWGATCTTTCTATATTTAACAAACAGGTTTCAAAGARATTTTATGYTATTTTCAGGGGCATTTAAGTGTCTWGRTCATTTCACATCACTTAAAATTCCYGCCTTAATGTTCATCTTATTTAATAACTGAAAAGAGYTGGAAGAATACCTTTTCTGCTCAAAGAAATGAGAAAAACCMRGTCACTGCAGAGGAAAAGAAATGTTGTGCTCCTCAAATATAGACATAGATAATAATATCCATTATGATTCTTACATTCCTGTAGAGACATACTGGAAGTAGAAATCCATCTACTTAGCACTCAAAATTTTGATATGTTAYTCCTCTTCTGTACAGATTATTTTAGCACCCTCTTCTAAAGGAAGGAWGAAGTGGGCAGGATGAAGTATTGATGTTTGAGGTGAGGACCAACACAAGGTGCTGTGGAAGAGTGACCAAAGGGAATAAGCCATTTTCCTTCTACATCTGGAATGACAGGTGTGCTCTTAAATAAATTTCCACAGGCTGGAATTCCCTCAGACCTTGTAACTGGCACATGCTGTAATGTTTCTTGAAGTATCCAGGTCAGAGCTCTCTAAATGAGAAAAATCTTTTATAGATATTTTATGTATAGAACAAATGACTGACAAGTCAGTAAAGGATACAGTATTTRTGCTTGTCTATATAGTAATTTCATTCTAATGTTCTCAAACTTCCTTACTCTACTCCTTAGATGAACATGCAATCACTAGTTATAGAATGTCTCTAGTTAAAGAATAACTTTTAGAGCAACAAAATTAGATATAATGATTTAATATTACTACTTGTGAAYGAAGGAATAATAGTAGTCCTTCTAAATATGACTTTCTCTATAATTTGATTCTGCCACTGCATGGGACCTTGTTAAAATACAGCTCAATTAATGTAATTCAAATTAAGAAAGCAACATAAAGACTTGGAATTAAGTTCAAAGGTACAACTAAAGTAATTTGACACATATTTGGATGTATATTGAATCTTATTCACAAGCTGTCCAAACCTGTATGCTACCAGACATTATTGTACGTGGTCTTCAGATTTTATACAGTGCATTGTTTCCTACTTTTCAGTATATAATACAATTAATTGCCTTTATAAGTTATCACTTATTTAAGGTGTAAAATTAATTATTTTTCATATTATTAAATAAATAAAAATGAACTTGTAAAGTCTAGGAATCTAGATTTCTACAATTCCATTAACTGGRAATTTGATTGTAGTTACCATGTAAATACATTCTACTACATAATTTTTTGCTTAGGAAAAAAGAATTTTCTAGTTGACTACCTTAGTTGTCACTTATTCATTGTGTAATTCTTATAGAAACCAAATAAATAAAAAATTACTCATTCTTTCTTCCATCTTTTTAGCTGACTGTAGGATTGTTACACCATATAAAACACAAGACTTGTATTGAACTTGCACTCTTTGCCTAAGGGGCATCTGTTTGCTACTGCAGGAAAGAATACAGTATTAGTAATAACATATCAATCAATAAATAATTACTATATTATATAGTTCTATATTTGTTTATATGATAGTCTTAATTCTGTTTCTGGTCAGAAATTGGGCAGCTGATCATGTCCTGATTCACATAGGCTCTTACTCTGGGAGTAAGTCACTGGATATTTTGGATGTCTACTGCTT
>CADDXX010000613.1:446691-472951 GCA_902810485.1 Alauda arvensis
CCCCTGTGGCTAAAGAAAGCCTGCAGTAAGGCCTTTCTGGAGTTTTCTCTTCTCCAGGCTGAACAAACCCAAATGTTATTCAGATACAGGTTTTGATTTGCATACAGGCCATTCCAATAGGTGATGAMAAACCCCAAAAAATGTCTGTAGTCAAGTATGGTTATATCTGTCTTGATTTATTGTTTCTTGAAATTCTGTAAACAGAGCTGATCTAGCATAGAAATTATCCACATGCACACCACAATACACTGTGTTATCTCATTTTTACTRTTATGAAATACTCTCTGAGTGTCATSCCTCGTGCCTCCTCTATCTTTTCCMAATACAATRCCATGACTYACATAAGATCCATATTAGAAACCTTGACTGTTGATTTCTCCTGTTTGTTTTAGAATATTTATCCTTATCACAGTCAATATTCAATATATTTTAGGCAGAAACTCAATAGGAACCGGAGGATTCGATGATGCATAATCAGGAAGAGAAAAATGACCACTGATCAATAAATCAGAAAGGTGACACCAAAAATTAAAAGAAAGCCCCAAATTTCAAAMAAGTATATTTTTGAAGAATCACCAAGCTACTGAAACACCTGTAATGAAGTTYACATCTGTCACCCCCACACAGTTTTGGGCGTACATGGCTAGCACCCACACAAAGTCTGATCCCTTCCAGAATAGGAAAAACTCCTTCACCATTCCTTGTTCTTGTACCACAGTAGCAAACAACTTTTTAGTGGCAGGAATATACTTCTGATATAGATGAAAAAGTCAGAAATTGTAGTAAGGAGAGCAAGTGCTTGCTTGCWTTGTGGTCTTTTTAAGATGAATGTCAGGGAATTTTGATCAGGGTGGTAAGGTTTCTGCCTGTTGCTATGACAACACAAAAAGAATCTAACYGATTGAAACAGGATTGTGTGAGAGAAAGAGTCTGCAGGCCATCTTTTTCCACAGAAAAGCATTTTAGTCATAATTCAGCACAGCTCTTTCTTTGCAGGCAAGTCCACTGAGAGTGCAAAAGTGTTTTACACACATTGGGCTGTTTGAACAGTTTGTGTGGTTTTCCTGGCAGACTTTCMATATAACAATGAAACAGGTATTTTGGGTATTAGTTACCCTTTGTACTCATGTCAGGAAGCATGGACTCATTTGATGTCCTGCATTTGCTACAGTCACTAGCAGTAAACAAAAAAGCTTGTATTCCTGAAAATGCAGGCATACATTCTTATGCCCTATCTGTCTGTATCATGTGGTAAGGACAGGATCTACATTTTAAAAATCCATGATAATTATGCTAAATATGCTGCTATGAGCTGTTCTGACAMGGAATGAAAAAGTCTTGTGTAGCCAGCTCTCCTTTGCAAAGTCTTCACTGTGGTGGATGCTCGAATGCCCAAAAGTACATGCAATCACATCTATCTCCTCCCCTTGCTGTTGCCTCCCCTGCCTTTCCCTGCAATCYCATACTCTGCAAGTGGATTCAGATTCCTCTGCATCAGTT
Source organism: Alauda arvensis (assembly GCA_902810485.1). Taxonomy (NCBI): domain Eukaryota; kingdom Metazoa; phylum Chordata; class Aves; order Passeriformes; family Alaudidae; genus Alauda; species Alauda arvensis. The sequence goes on from CADDXX010000613.1 coordinate 448,192, forward strand.
CCAAAGCTTTCTGTAGTGGTGTTGATGTGATAACTAGGCTCTTGGGACTGAGATAATTGTGGTAGTACTCAACTTTTCATCATCTGTCCACTAAGGGACCAGCCACACAAATTTCCTCTTGCTAAAGGGTGCATGCATTCAAAATGCCAAAGAATCAGACAAGTATTTTCCACTAGAACAGGTGCAGGTGAAGCTGCAAAAAACAGTAGCAGTAATCTTCATAAATTTTAATAAAACTGTGGGATCTTGTAACTTCAGCAATACAGYCCAATGTTTGTAGGAAAGTCTGGTTAACGGGACACTGTGTGATTGCTTTTGAAAGTCACAAGGACAGGGAAGCGTAAGCAGTAGGCAGAATTTTGCAGTTATCTGTGTTAGCATTTTTGTCCAGTTTATTGTGCTCACATTGTGACTTTTCAACACCATTTTAGCCATGGCAGAAACATTTGTGACCTGTGACTATAGGCAGATTATACACAACATGGGCATATTTGTGTGGTGATAAAGAYATGGGGTAATTAAATGACAAAGATATGTTTTTAGACTTCCATTTTTAAAATTCAAAACACAGTAACATTGTTCTTCTGCATAACTACAAGAAATAAAAAAATGGTTAACAATGTTACTGTTAAAAGTGGACAACAATGTTGTCTTTGGGTTGACCAGAGACAACCCATTACTATTTAACTCTTACTAAACTTGATTAGACTACAAAGAATTTCATCATGAAAATTATTTTAATTTCTTTGTACATTATTTTGTGCCATTGGGAGTAGAASGGAAGAGTGTTAACCCTTCCATTACCAGTTGTCTTTATGAGTCACGCCTTCATTACTAATTTGTACACCAAAGATGATGTTTGATTTTGTTTTGACATGAATGAGTATTGACTTAATTATGCATRGAAGAAGAAATACTTCCTCAGGCAATTTACCTTCTTATGTAAGATTAACTATACGGCTTTAAAACAAAAATTAATCAAAACTGTTTGAGTCTTGATCTGAACTAATGAAGCGGCTCATGAGTTTYTAGCAATAAGACTTCATGGTACTTTGACATTTCTGCTGCTCTGTTAGCTTATTTCCCATTAATTACAAATGCCTAAAACTATTTCAGAACAAACAGCAATGCATTATGCAGAAATGYTACCCTTCTCAATATTCTGCAGAACGCCAGATAACAAGGCTATCCATAAATGCTTGTTTATTTGGAAGGGAAGGAAGGACAAAATATGTGCAGTGCCACTTCTGTGGATACATGTTTATAGGTATCTCATGGCTTACAAGTGCTCATTACTCCCCAGATCACCTTCTCTTTTTGTCTCCACTGTTCATTTTCTTTCAGTTCACACTCTCACAGGGCGATGTGGACCAGGGACGTTTCCCCTGCTGCAGTGATAGGTTTCTTGGTTTGAGATTTTTAATATACCTCTGTGGATAATGAATCCCAAAATTGACACAGGGTTAAGCTTTTAGGATGAGAATTTTTTAACATGTTGATAAGACTAAGGTCARTACCAGAGTTATGCTTTTTTAATATTAAGACCTATATTTAATAATCTTCAGAGAGCTGTGTATAATTTACTTTGCTAAACTACAATCAAGTCCTTCAGGTATAATGTGTGTGGGAATGAATGTATTGCATATAAGGTAAAGGGAGTTTTATMAAACAGATAGTACTGTATATGCATCTGAGAAAATCCAGGGACTAGTTCTAATTAATTATTGATAATTTTGTSATATGTCTGGGTTCACAGATATCATTGTAACCGCAGTCACATAAACATTCTTTGCATACCTGTGGGAATATCATGTCTAAAAAATAAATAAAACCAAAAGGTTTTAAGAGCAGGTTGTTTATTCTGTGTAAACAAAACTAAAAAAATCCAGAAAAATGAGTTTAAAATCTCTAATGTGTTAGCATTAATATAATTACCTAATTCTTTCATGACTGTTTATGAATTCTACCCTCTATGCATTGATAGCTTAACCTTTTCATGTCATATGCAGTCTTTCACAATTTGTGTGCTCAGACCTGATATAGCCTCATTTCCTACTTTTCTTCATTAGTTATCCCCTCTGGACTGTTATCATCTCTGTTTTCCTCCTACTGTTATTATTTTACCAACAGACTTTCTGTATTATGACATTGTYTTTGATCCTTTCTATGCAATGTGAATGGTATAGCTATATAACATTCTATGCATTTGTGCAATTTTTCTTACCATTTTTGGATATTTTTTCTTGTGTCTGAACAAAAGGAAATGTTAGCACTGACTTCAAAAACAATCCTTGAGGTTACTCTCTTAAACACACCAAAGCAGTGATAATAAAATATGCTGCTTTCATTGCAATTTTCATAACTTATTTGGAAGTACAATTAAGTAATATCCTTAAAAAATRAAAGGGTCACAGCATCACTTCACAGTAAGTTAACTGATTCTTAGTCCTAATTACWATTCTTACTTTACAGTCTGGATGTGCATTTGGAGTATTGCACTGGTTTGAAAAACCCTCYATTCATTTTCCCTGTATTAAGAATTACTAAATAATTTTCTTAGCCTAGGGAATAAAGAAACGTATTCACTGATGGCTGTGAATTCTCCTCAAAATTATTTTGTTTGTATCCCATATTTTCTCAGGTCTGCACTGGCTTCTCATTACCGATGACTCTTTGAAGAGAACTCAGGGAATTCCTTCATTGTTCTAATAGACTGTTCCTTAGGATTGCTTCATTACTGGAGTGCCAGTAGCCATCCTTATGAACAATCATTCCAATGCTCTGTGCAACTTTGCTCTAAAGTAAATTTTACCTGAAGGCTGAGGCACGTTTGGAAGGGGGMTTGGAAAACAAATGTATCCTATAATAGACCTAGAGTACTAAYAGAACTGAGGAAAAGAAATGCTGGAGTGAATCTATCTTCCAAACAGTTGCAAAGTCATTTGTATATGAATGACCCTGCTGAATTACCTTTCTAAAGTCATCACAAACCAGGGTTGCTAGAACCTGGATGAGAAGTTAAGCATCTGTGTATGTTATAGGAAATGTTATTCCACCTGTCTACTCTGCAGTTAGTTTCACTGCTGAGTTGAATGAAATAAAAAAATTCTGGGCAAACTGGGACCAATGCAGAAACATGGGAGGCATGAGTGTTAGGGTAATTTTTTTGTTTGAGTAATGGTTAAAGAATCAATCTGCTTTTTAAATTGTTTTTATTTCTGAGCCAGGGCTGGCTTTCCTATTGATTATGAGCAGCACAGTAACTTGTTGAAAAATGAATAGTTGGAATGAAGACAAGGAAGGAAAGAACAAATCATGAGTGCATTAAATTCAATTGAACAAGTATGAAGTAGCAAGGGGTGTGTGCATTTTGTTATGGTTTTTGCGGGCATTTCATGATTTGCCTGTTTACTGAAAGTTTTACAACTTTCAGCTATCATCTTCTCTCTTGGCCAGAATCTCCAAGAGCAGAGGCTTTCGTGAGAAATCAGACTAGCTGTTTTGGTTCTTGTGAACACTCTCTGCTTTGCCGCTGCAGTGGTGAAAAAAGAAGGAAGCAGCAAACATTTGCAGAGTTTCTCTGTGTTGAGAGTCACAGGTACACTGATTCCACAGCCCAGCTTGAGGGCATACTGGAGTGTGTTCTTTGGAAAGTGTCTTAATGTACATCTGGGTCTAGACTGCCTGAAACTACATCAGAGGATGTTGACTAGACTTGACATTCTSTCCAGATGAGCACTCCCATGATGTCCAATTATAGCCTCAAACTGAGCCAGAGGGTTTGATAAGGGAATTTGGCCTTGAGAATGCCTTTGAGGGTGAATATAAACTACCTGAGTCAACGAGTGTTAATCAGACCAATACTRAAACTAGTTTCATCCTTTTTGGTTTTTCAATTTCTATCAAGAAAAACATGATGAGTGACATTAAATATTGTGGAACACAGTTCACCTGAAAAAYCTAAAATCAATCCTTCACCAAATTGCTTTTAAAATATGTGTTTCTGCTCATTAATGGGTAAGAGATGGCTTCAGTTAGATGGAGTTTTTAATTTGATGTCTGTGACAGGTATATCTGTGTGCAACTCCAAGGATTAAATGTTTATTTTGTACTAAACAGTTTTTTGTCACCTAATTTTTCAAATTATGTTTATTTGAAAGTGAAAAGTAATTTCCTTTTCCCTTTCACTTTTACTGTTGAATTTTCTGTCAGTTAGTATTAGTCAAAGTCATTCATTAGCTTTGAACGTTAGGTAGAAATAGAAGAATAAAGAAAACAAGGACTGTTCTATTCTGCTGAACAGTTAATCTTTTACTTCAAAACAAGTAAATTCTCATAAAACAAAACAAACCCCTCASACCTTAAATATATTAGTCCATTTTTGCTGCTTTCATCTTGCCCCTTTTTGCTTTTAATGAGAATTCATATTTTCAAACAGGCTAAACCGGGAATACTCTGGGAATAAAATTGGGTTAAATGTGGGATTTTTTTGGTACTATTCATGTGCTTTAAGAAATTCCATCAGGAAAAAAAAGTGAGCATTTTCACAACCTTCAGTAAGTTTCTGAATTAATAATCTTCACTTTGTATCTTTGTTGACCAATTATAATGTACTGAAGGGGAGGCCCATATTTATGATCAGTTTTTAAATTTCCCTTTACAGCACTTCAGTTTAGTTTCTCAGGAAGATGTATAATAATATCTTTATTCAGGTTTGCACATACATTAGGGGAAATTAGTCAAATCTCTGTGTGGGTGCTATTCATAACAAACGTTTTCTGTTTTAAAGAAACAAAACTGGAGCTTCCACAGACTTTAAATTGCATATTAAAATGTATTACACTTTAGAGAGTTAGGACACCTAGAKGAAGTAAAGATGGTCATCAGACAGGGTTAAATTTAACTGAAAAAGAACAAAATAGGCAGAACTCAATGTTACACAACTTAGCAGAATCATACTTCAAGCTGAGTTGACATGATACTACTGTATAGAATTTCACTGCCTGAAAGACATGAAATGTAATAAGAGAGTGATGTTAAGAAAAGAGTTTAAATCTGTGCTTTTCTGTTTGCATGAGTTAAGTCACTGACTCTATGGAAGATAATTAATTAAAGTCTGATTCCTTTAGAGAAAGGCCTTWATTTTAAATTCCTAAACCTGGTGAGGTTGGATTAGAAGAGTATGTGAGCTTTCTTCTGCCTCTATACTAATCTTCTTTAGAGACAATTGTTTCTACATTTTAATTTTTTTTAAAGATTTAGGTAGAGAAACAGGTTTAGGTGGGGAGAGAGAAGGTGTGGAAATATACAATACTGAATATCTTACAAAACCCAGCAAATACTTTAATTACATCTGATGAGTATAAATGAACATTACAAAGCAGTTGAATGCTATGAAACAAAATATAATTTGTGTAAATATAATAAAGACATACAGGGTATAGAKGAAATTAAAAATTGGAAAAAAATGTTAGACCACTTGATATATTTTACAAAATATTTATAAGTRCAATCTATATAAATAGGTGATAAAAGACTGGAACTATGAAAATACAGAGTTATTACTTGGAATCTGCTCACTAGGGTTTCTGTTTTTTTCTGGAATGAGTGCCCAGTTTATGCAGCCATTGCACTGTTTTTCTAAATTATTTTGATGCAGCAGAGCTAAAAGTTTTTGTCTAAAAACTAGCATGRCCCATAATTATTCATGGAGAAAGAAACGCAGCATAGTATGTGTTTTTTATAAGATCCCCTACACTTAGTATAACCACTATTATTGATTCAAAAGCTCAGAACGTTCCAGATTCTTGCTCTGCAAGAGTAATATTTTCTGCTTATGTATAGACTTGTCTAAATATTGTATCACATCTAAATTAAAACTTTTATCATTATCACACTTTTTCAAAGTTAGTTATTGAGCTAGTAAATTATAATACTACTCTACTACAATATATTTATAGTATTAGTGTGTTATATAAATTTGCCATATTACTCAACCTTTTACCTATTGTCTGAATGAACTGTGGTGTAAGCCTTGAGTTGTTTTGTTTCCAATTCTTGTCCCAAGAGAAAGATAACTGTGGATGGTGTGTAAAATCAAAGAAAGTGATACATAATCAGTTGTGTCTCTCTCAAGTATTTGCAAGGTATATTGTTGTTTTTRTCACTTTGGAGTGCRTTAAAGCTTTTCATAATTACTCRGCTATTGAAAATGCTTTGAATTCCTTCATTTTAATCATAACACAAAATGTGTGAAGATTGAKTTTTACACGTGTACACACAAACACAAAGACATATTTCTTCCTTTACTGAACAGGAAAATCAAGAAAATACACCAAAAAATTAAAGTCTTTAGAAAGAAAAGATTGAAAATAATAAGGAGGAATGCATATGACATGTAGTCACTTCCTTCCTCTGGCTGTTTTACTAGGGAAGAGATGCAAAGAACAAGAGCCTGAATGTTAAAATACTCAGCTAAGCTCCCCAACAAGCACAAAATTGTAGATCTATGCAAAAGCTATCTGATGACAAAGACATTGAACTTTAACTGTCCAAGACCACATCCAATACCTATGAAAATTGCCCATTTACAGGAAATGCATTTAAATTGGCTTTGTCCACGCCAAATACAGGGAAATGATAGCTGAAAGACCATAATTATGTTAAAATGATTCAAGAAGGGTGACAGTCTGTCGTGAAGCCTAATCAGTACCTTGGCTGTATCTACAGGCACAGACTGGTCAGGAACAATCTACTGAACTGCTAGTCCCCAATTATCATCATCTTTGACTTGTTGCCTAAGTACATGCAGYATTCCAGGGTCAGTGCTTATGCAATCTGGATTCCTGTGTGACTAACCATCCTTCAGAACACTGAAATACAATTTTTATTGTCTTTTCACTTCCTCTTATTCAATTTTAGTAGTTAAGCAATACAAAAAATTCTGCCCCAGGATGATCTGATCCATCCTCCTTCACTACTATTTTAGGTTGCTAGATTTTTTCATTTTGCACTTTTATTTCATTTATGATTTGCAGCATTACGTCAAAAGAAATACTTAGTTTTTTAGCTGCCTTGGAAGCATGTGATTATGTATTCTTGGGACAAGGCTAATTTTTAAAAAAAACCCTTATTCTAATCAGTGTTGTAAAAATACAGACCTGAATTGTATTRTTAGGCTTTGTAGATGTGCACTATTCATTATACAATATTTACTTTAATGGCTCTAATTAATCTTTTTCCACCACTTCAATGGTTTTATCCCTCCAACATATTTTTAAAATAATTTTTTGTCTGGTTTCCCTGATTACTTGTTTTYAGTTCCATAGGATTCAATTTCAATATGGTCATATTATAGCTTTAAAAGAAAAAATTAATTGAGCAGATAGTCCACCCRTGTTATCCTTTATTTTCTTAGAGTCTAATGTATAGGTAAAAATAATACTATTCTGCTACACTTTTTTGTTTCTTTTTTGCCCCCAGTTTACACCTAAACAATTTAAACTGCCAATATCTCTTATTTTCGTATTTCCATTCAGAATATTTGGTTTTACATCCTACAGTATAAGTTCTCATTTCATCAGTCAAGCTGATGTTTTAGGGCACAAATATTTATGACATTTCTTTTAGAACATAATAGGTCTTACAATAACAACAGGCACAGTCATAACCCCCTGATTACTATTTTGGTCAATATGAGTACTATTTCTGTTCTTATCCTTCCTTCCAATATATTGGTATGGGATTAACTTTTGTTTTAGTTTTGTTTTACCTCCCTCTACATATTAAAATTGCATAGGATTCATATCAGTCACTTTCTCAGTCTTCTCCTCAGTTCYTTTTCCCTACAGTTCCTCTTATCATCAGCACCAGCCTCAAACCCCAAAGAAATACAATGCCAACTGCACTCAGAGAGTACATCCATTAGTTCTGTGTCTCAACAGATATGTGTGCAATTTAAATAACACCTGTCTGGGATTTATCTGTTGATTTCATTATCTTGTTCCCTTACTGTTTTCCCTGAAGGATCAAGTGTGTGCAACTGAAAACCATCTGAGCCATCATTTTGCTGAGGTGTTCGGTTGTGCTTCATCTGCTGCAYTGGGGAATCCTAAAGTGTCATTTGTTGTGGTTTGAAGAAAGATTAATGGACTTGGAGGGGCTTTTTTATCTCCTCTGAATCCTTTCCCATCTAATTTTGGTAGTTCATATTTTTGCCTCTGGTTTGCAGCATAATCTTGTAGTCTCTAGATCCTCTGTAATAACAGGTGGTTTATTCTGAGCAAAGAGCACACAGTCCCCTCTTGGTGTTGGTAAGCTTCTTGAATCATCTACTGCTCTTCAATCTTCAAAACTCTCATCAAATCTCTAAATAAACTAATGAGATTGTCAAGAGAAACATTTTTCAGAAACCTAGTATTATCTAATAAGTTGCAATTAACCAACTGTGAGATCTAATTAAGGGTAAAAAAAATCAGAAATACTTCATACATTTCATCAGGTGAACCATACAACTGTTTAAAACATTGCAAAAAAGCAAACTATTTTTGCAGTGGGAAAAAAAAAGAAAATTCCTGGGTTTTTTGTCAGGATTCTTCATAACAAAAAAACCCAAAATTGTATCTTTGGAATGTTGCTTAGGTGAGTACAGCAAGACATGGTCTATCACAATAGCAAGCCTAAATATAGAAGACCTTTACACTAAATGACTGTATTTCACACATTTCTAATTCAGGTAGTAAAARTTATAAGAGAGTAGAGGAATTATGAGGAGGAAAAACTATGGCACTGCTGACATGGAGAGTGTACGCTTATTTGAGCATCATGCTAAATCTGCCAGAGTTAAGAATCATTTCAGAAAGAACAATTTATTCCATATTTTTTACAAAGCTACTCYAATCATTGCTCATCCTTTGCACTCTAAAATATTATTAATTGTGAAATGCATTCCTAAGCAAATTCAGATCTGCATAACAGATGCTATTTCCCTGTGGAACATGTAGCTGTGTATCAAAGAGAGAAATTTCTCACTGGCCAAGTCCTGTATCTCCAACAGTAGAAGATTCTTTGACATGCTAATCAACTGAGATTTCTTTATATGACAGACATTTAATACTTGCTTTTATTTTTTCCTTACAAGAGGTTTGTTCTCTGTGTACAGAAATCTAGTACTTATTTATGWACAGACTATACTGACAAGGGAAGAAAAATTTTCATGTAAATTAGACCTTAGTGTGACCTGRTTGACCTATAAGCTGAAATTCTCACTCAGCTTGTCTTAGGTTTTCTTTTTCTCCCTTTCATGTTCTAAGGTTGTAATTCTTTTGTGTTTCAGYTACACCTTGAAATTCTGCTCTGGCTAACCCCAGTTGTACAGTGGGACTCAAGAGCTGCTGCAGACTGAGGCRTTCATTTCAGTACTGCATTCATCTGAGTGACAATGTAGGACTTAGATTGAAGGTTATAAATTATGTAAGCAATAGAATGATTTGGTTTTAATCTTATTCAACTTTGTATGTTTTTCCTAAAATATGCCATAAAGTAAAAATTGATTCTTTTAAAGAGTATAAGAAAAACAGATTTCTTCCATTATGTAAAATGCATTCAGTGTTAGGGAATCCAAAATGTTTTATCTGAAAAGTCAGAGAGAACTCTAATAAGTCYTCTGGACAGCAGGGAAGGCAGACTCTGTGAGAGGTGTAACAGCCTCTGTAACTGTGTCTGCAGAAGAGTCACTGAAAAACTGTTTATGTACAACACCCACACAGTGCCTGTGCATATGAAGGTTTGGGMAACAGAGGAATTAAAGTTTGATATTTCTCACAGAGATGTGTGGGATGTCTAGAAAAATGACCTCCAGTAAACTGAAAAAACCAATTTAATAGAATTTTTCATCTCATTCCTTTATTTCTTCTCAATGTAAAAATAATTAGCTACAGTAAGGAAAATATAAAGGAAAAAGTTGTTTTGTAATTTGTTCTTATGCATGAGTTTATGAATATAATTTATGCACAGAAATTATTTTTGGGAAACATACATTCCTATAGCTCACCAATGCATTGTAGCAATACTGTTTTACATTACATGCACATTTTTCATCAGAAGTGTAGCAGCCTTTCAAGTTAGTGTATTAAATATATAAAAAGAAGACAWTTTTTTATATTTAAAGAGAACACAATTGTTCAAATAATATTAAAGGTAAGAAACTCTTTAAGAAAAACAAAGCTATAGTTAAAAAATACAGCTGCATTTTTTTGGATTTAAATGTCTTATGTATATGAAACTAATTCTCTTTCACACACTGCAACTTGAGGGTCTACCTTTGTCCCAAAGAGGGATATGAAGCCAGTAAAGAAAGAAATGGAGGATTAAGAAAGACTGGGATATATTAAACTGTTGAGAGTTTCCAAGATTTGAGGCCACAGAAGATAAAGTAAACCAGGTAAAAGACATATGGCAAAGGTCCCTTTCTGACTTTGTTTTGGTTGTTGTGCTTTATTGATTTTTTTGATCTCAAAACTTTCTGAATGTGATGCTTTTGAGGTATTGAATATACTTGAGACAGGACAATAAGGGCCTGGCTTGAAACTATTCATCATTGTGATTTTTATTGTGGTACTGTTGCTTCTGTACTCAAAACCTTAGAGTACAAAGTGTGATAGAAATAGTAAGACATGAGAAAATTAATAGGCTGTTCAAATCCATCAGGATCCACAGGTCTTATGTAGCAGCTGAAGGAAGAGAAATATGGATAGCACTTTGTTCTACTCTTGCAAGGAACATTGAGAATCTATCTTCAGGCTGACAGCAAACATCATCATATAATAAACCAGAGAAAAAGTATTATTTTTAACAGTGTTYACTTATTTCTTTTCATAAATAAGAAACAAAACCAGTAAAATTATTTTTTATTTTCCCTACAGACATATATTAATAAAGATAGAATATTTGTGCTATCATTATGAAGGAGCTGATTCYTCACACAAGAAATGAGACTGTGTTGTTTGTGGAATATCTAGGGAATTACCTTAATTAAAATATAATTAAGTTTTAGAAACTGGTATAAAATCAGTTTCTAATGGACTATGATGTCTTTACATTACCTGCTCTAGCATCTCTGCTCTTATGAAGGCACGTTAGGTGTAAAGAGAGATGGCTGAAAAATATTTTCAATGTGTTCAAAATTTTGTTACACATCCTGTAATCTATACTGGAAAATACAATAACCTCCTTGCAAAGTAACTCTATAACAGGTCACTACTAATAAGAAATTCTACGTGTGTATAAAATATTTTCTTTTTAAAATCTAAACGTTATTAACTTTGCTACCAACACAGGGATTTACTGTGATCTGTGTCTGACCTTTCATTGGTACTATAAATGACGTATTAATCATTCTAACAATATACATCTTCTTCAGTTGATGCACATATGAAAAACTGTGCCAAGTAATTCTAATGGCTATTGAATTGTCAGACTTTATCCAACCTAATGCATGTCTAAGGAAATTGGAGTGGAGGCAATATTTGTAAGCATTTCTGCATATTAGAGCAGTACCTTTACCTTAAAACATTATAGCTTTGAAATGAGGAGAGCATGAGTTTGTCAAGATTAAGGTGTTTCATCTAAATTTTTACTTATTGAAGATTTAATGTCTTTATTAGAGGTTTTTATGTCACATGATGAGATGTATCCCTGAGTTCCAAGTGGATTGGCTTGATCTAGTGGAAAAGAAACTTTCTATGTGTAAGAGACTGCATAAAATTATTACTGTCTCAAAACAACAAAAGTAGGGGGTGAGGGGGTTGGGGGGGAGTGTGGGTTGGTGGCAGAGCATGTTGTGTGAAAAGCGAGATTTGCACTGCTCCACAACCCACTCACCCTGAAACCTCTCTTCCAGCCCAGAGYGTCTGTCAGTCACAGGCAGACCTGAAACTCCACCTTGGTGACAGGCCCCAGGAGCTGGAATCATGCTGGAACTCAAGCAGTGATTATTATTATTATAAAGTTTGTTGTTTAACTTCCTGAACACATAATGTTTCTCCTGTGAGCCTGTCTTAAAGTATAAAAAAACCTAAGCCCCTTTAGGAAGCTTGTTGAGTGAATCTTGGCACTTTACACCATGACATCTCCAAAAGTCATGGCAACAGGTGAAGTCCCAGGTGACTGGAAAAAGGAAAACTTTGTCCAATTGTTGAAAGGTTTAGACAGGAAGACCCATGAAACTACTGGCCTTCTAAGAAAGAGGGAGACAGACATATTARCAAGGCCTGTAGTGATAGGATAAGGGRTAATGGCTTTAAACTGAAATTCAGACTAGATATAAGGAAGAAGATTTTACAATGAGGGTAGTGAAATACTGGAAAAARTTGTGCAGAGAAGTGGTAGATGTCCTATCCTTGGAAACATCCAAAGTCAGGTTGGACATGACTCTGAGCAGCCTCGTCTAGTTGTAGATGACCCTGTCATTGCAGAGGAGTTGCATGAGACGAGTTTTAAGGTCACTTCCAACTCAAATTATTCTATAAGTTTTTAGTGTTGTCATGATTCTATTACTTTCATAACAACTCCTCTACCCCAGTTGCGGGTTGCAATTAGACCACAGAAACACAGGCTCACTAAATATCTTTCTCATGGCATGTTGTAGACAAATTCTGACCTACCAACCAACTTTTGGCCAAATCTTATATTCATCATGTTAGAATTCCTTTTATTCTGTTGTTCAATTTCTTACAGATTTAATATGTTTATTAGCATAATTAACAACTTTGTTCATTTTTTATATCAATCACAGGGTTAGAAATCAGGCAGCTGCTAGGGCAAACCAAATAGATTTTTACACCTCTGGGTCACACAATCAGTTATTATTATAGGCTGAAGGGGTAGGTACAGATACAGATTTCCTCCTTCTGACAGAGTTTATTACAATCAGTTTTACGACAACGTCATCCACAGGGTCAATTTGGTTACAAGTACTGCTGTAGAATTTTTTAATTCAAAAGAATTAAATTTCTCTTTTAAACTAGATGTACTATATAAAAAAGAAAAATCCCACTCTTTAGAYAAAGATAATGCATGTCAGAAATGCAAATTCCCTTGTCTTCAGAAAAAGCTATTTATCAGAATCACAGAATCAATCACAGTATAGTGGAGGCTGGAAAGGACCTCTCCAAATCATCTAATTCCAGCCACTGCTAARGCAGGGACAGCTTGAACAGGTTGTCTAGAATCACACACAGTGAGACTTTTAAACATTTTCAGAAATGTAGACAATGCAACCTCTCTGGGCAACCTATTTCTGTATTTGATGACACTCAAACAGACTAATAACACTAAGACAACTGCATTTAGGTAGGGAGTCGGAAGGACCTTAATGGTTCAAACTCCCTTGCCATGGGCCACGTCTCTTAAAGAAAATCATTCCAACATTAAAATCAAGCCAGTTGATTCAAAAATTCAAGTATTTTKGTTTTGGTAAGAAACTAAGTGAATAACATCTCAAGATCACAGTATAAAAATATGAATAAAGCTTTTTGTATTTGCAAAATATAGAGGAGAAAAGGCAAGCCTCTATACAGCACACATTTTTAATTTAGAGGATTTATTGAGCATGGACTTTACATCAGCTTAGGATGAAATGAGATATTGTACTAAATAAATTTAACTTAGTGCTGGATATACACTTATATATCATGTTTCTTGCTAAGTATTGGAAGCTATAAGCCCAAAGATAAATGTCTAATGAGCCCATTCAATTTCAAACTGTATGAATTTGTAGGCCTCAACTTGTTTATTTGCTAGCRTAAATAGTTTTTGCCTTACCCTCTAAAACTCTCAGAGTAAAGAAAAAAACACACAGTAAATACAAAAMTAATAATGGGGTTTGTTTTGTTTGCATGAGAAAGAGGAGATAAAATCAGTGTCTTTACTGAATTAGCTTTTTGATTTCTACAAAATGAAATAGCTAATTAGTCAACACTGAGAGACATCAGTGGTTAATAMAGATCAATGCATATATTCAGATTTRCAATTGGAGTTAGAGTTAAAAGATGCAAGCTAATATATTTGGATTTGTCTTAATCAAAAAATTCAGATAAGAAAAAAAATGTGATACATATCCTGAGATTTCTTAAGAACTAGGTATGGACAAGACTTTTGATCATATAAACTGCTGATTAATAACATCATTGTTTGGATATTCAAGGTACTGGTTTCCTGGATATTTTCTATCAAACGAACCCCTTTCTCCAACAGTTTGATTTAGAATAATGAGATCATAGAAGCATTTGGGTTGGAAGGAACTTTTGAAGCTCATCCAGTCCACCCAACCTGCAATGACCAGGTCATCTTCATTTAGATCAGATAGCTCAGAGCCTTGYACAATSTGTTTCCWKGGATGGGGAAACTGCCWCCTCTCTGGGCCACCTGYGCCCATGTTTCAGCACCCTCATCATAAAAACTTGCTTCCTTATATTAGTCTGAATCAACACCCTTTTAGTTTAAAACCACTGCCTTTTGTCCTATCACTAATAAAATTTCTGTCCCCATCTACATTATACAACACTCCTAAGTACTGAAGGGCTCCTGTTAAGGTCTCMTCAGAGACTCTTCCAGACTGAAAAACCCCAGCTCTCTCAAGGTTTCTTCACAGGAGAGATGCTTCAGCCCCCTTACCTGCTTTRTGTCCCTCCTCTGGACACACTCCARCAGGTCTATATCTTTCTTTTATTGAACTCATAAGCAATATAAAGACCTAGATTTGTGGTTTATTTAGAGAATATTTTTCCAGTTTAAGCTGCTGTATTGTAATTCAAAGCTGAGACAAGACTGACACAGAAAACTGTTGATAAGATTATGAAATTAGAGCTCTAAGTAAAGACAATTAAAGAAAATTGTATATGGGCATTCATGAATAGGAAAAGAACACTGAGCTTATAGCAAAATACTGTATTTTGTAGTAGTTGAAGAGTTTCAGTATTGCTTATTAAGAAGCAAGCTTATTCAAGCAAGATATTTTGTTCATAATTCAGATAGAGTAAGTCCTTGTACTGTGATAGCTCATTAACTACTGCTATCAAATGAAGCACAACACTTAGAAATATACTTGCTGACTACACAGTTTGKATGACAATGCTTAGCATGTTTTCATCCAGGAAGTTTCTTCTAAAATTATCTTGTTACCTGTTTGCACATCTATTTCCTCTTAAAATATTTATTCTGCAATAATGCAAATTTACTTGACAATTTAGTTGACTTATGATTTTCTGATACCTTTTTCAAGTGACAGAAAAAAAAATCTATTTTAATCTAGGMACTGGCTGACTGAGCTGCAGGTTTATATCCCAGGAATTCTTAACAACACAGTTGAGATGAGTGTCATGTTCAAGAGCTTGCATTTTTCTTCCTGGCATCTTGCAAAAAAATTACATTATGTAGTTAATCTTGTGAAAATGAAACATTTTATTTCATAAAGTGCATGAATACAAAAAAAATTCTGCAGAAAATAAAATTAATCGTGACTCTTCATAGTCAATTGCAATGAGTTTTACCCAAGGCCTCGGCCTTTCTTCTATGGATCTTACCATATTTTTCTTGAATATAGATTAGAAACAGCTAATATAAAACTCAAAATTATTGTATATGTTGGTGTTGTGTTGTTAGGAAAAAGTAATTAATATACAGTAGAAAAATACAGAAATAATAACATAACAAAAGAGAGAGCATCTGTTTGAAAGATACTGTGGCATTTTGTAAAGTACATATGTATAACATTGAGCTGTTTAAAATGGTTTTTTTTTTCATCCTATTGTGTGGAACCAGTTTGTGTGCTACATGTGCAGAAAGACTGAAAAAAGTGGCTGGAGCTAAGGAATATGGAATTTTCTTAAAGTCTTTTGGCATTTCAGACATGCTTGTGGCTTTTATCTATAAGTGGARGTTGGGTATAACTTGAGCACTTATAGCAGCTAATTTTACAGTATGATTGACAAAGCTACTCCTGTAGCTTGAAATACATAATACTGCAGTAGATATGAATGCTGGGTTTCAATTTACTTTGAAATACTTCAAAATATAAAAACAATAATCAAAGTTAGAAAACATAACAGGTGTATATCTAGAGGATAGTTTTATCTATTTGAAGAGACACTCTAAAAATGTTGAGTGACTAAAAAGATGTGGAAATATTTTATTTCATAGAAAGATGAATGATAATTTATTAAATGTTTAGTATTAGGTAGGGTTAACACAATTTTGCCTTCTGATTGTTTTATTCTCAGATTTTCCCCATCACTAAAACATCAAGAAACCTGGTTAGTTCCATGACACAGTTTGTTTCTACAGTGATATGGGCATCTAGGTGATGACAATTTTCATTACAGGAGTRGTCTGTTGGGATACATGAAAAAGACAGTCGGTACAATGTATAAGCTGAACATGCCCTCAGTATGTATAAATAAACTGCACATAAAATGTCAGCCTTCTCCTGCCGAGCTCAGAGCCATCCCATAAGTAAAGCAAAGGTCCAAAGGCATTACAGTCACCTACTTGCAACCCTCATGTTTAATAAAATCACTCTCTTCCAAAAATCACATCAGACCAAAGTATAATCACCCCCTCTCTAACACCAACTCTTTATAACTCACACAGTATTCATCCCCTAAAGGATAGAGCATACTTTACTGTGCCTTTTTTTCTGATTAAGATAGTAAGTTTTCAGCTACCTTCAGGGCTGCTATAAACTCTGCATTACAATTTAGAAGAAAATATTGGAAAGGAGTAGCATATAYATATTCCTTCTCCAAAGAGAGCAAATTCAACCTCCTTCCAAAAAACTTTACTTAGAAACAGCTAAGTAAAAAGAGAAAATCTGCATTTGATACCTAAATATGCATGTCTTAGGTGGTAGCCCAGCTTTCTTGCAGTTTCCARGTGCAGCTAGCATCAGTGTTAACAAGAACATTTCCCACTACTTGCTTTCTTTTGACAATATTATGGGACTGCCTGAAGATTCCTTTTTTAAAATAGCTAAATGTTTGTTTCTGTGATTTCTGTTTTTTCTTTTGTGAGTGTTAAGGACTTCTGCTGTCTCAACTGACATTCCATGTCCCTCATCAATCACTAAAGGTAAAGGAAGAAGAAAACCAAGTAAGAATAATTTCTAAATCTCTTTAGTCCTRTCATCTTTTCACGACATCCACAATAATCACCTTCATACGTGCTACTGCTTTGTAGTATTTCTTGCTCAACATGAGACAATATTCATCATGCAACCAAAGGAACTACATGATTATCTGGTGAAATTTTTTTTTCTAATGGGAAAAAGGRCATAAGAGTTTAAAATCCAGTATCTGGTCCACTGTTTCTTTCAAAGTAAAGATAACGTGGCAGTCTGAATGTCAGGGATATTTCTACCATTAGAGTAAAAAAATCAAAACTAAAAGCAACTTTTGGTAGAATCTCGATGGTTTGCATTCTCACAGATAATAAAATTTAGTATGAATACATGGTTGTGTCTTTTGAAAACAAATTACTCTAAACCCAACTGCTTTTCTAAAAAGTTTGAGTAAAACATCTTAGAAAATAAATGGTTCTATGTTTGTATCAAAATCACTACATTGCTTATAAAGTTTTTAAAAATTCTCACAAAAGTTAGTATTCTTTCATTGTTTCAAAAAATTTGGCTTTTATCCTAGTATATTCATTTTGTCAAAATAACATTTTGAAAATTTGTCCAACTTTGTTCTTGCTGGAAGGTTACTTTCAAACCTTTAAAAATCATCCAGCTAGCACATCCAACTGCTTCCTTGAATGGTCACATGGCTTCTTCTACCATAAGCATGTTTATTTTGACAATATAAAAGTCAGAGAAGAAATCCAAACATCTCATTTAAGTAATGGAAGGCTGGCACACARATAAATTATTTAAAGAGATAATAACCCAAGAAACATTCTTCACATTCTAATTAAAAACTACCATATAACAGCTTGCTGTGCAATGACTGGATAATCRATGCTGATATKGGGGCTTAGTAATCTCATTTTTGATCAGCAGTGATTTTACTCTAAACCACACACATATAGCTGTACACAACAGTCTTCAGTGTTGAACTTCAAGGATGGTCCTTTGTTGTCACCCCCTGCTTGTGGGGGTGACAAGGAATAAGGAACTGTGTAGATGCTCAGCTGCTAGATGAGGTCAACCACCACATATGTAGAATCAAAGACAAATCATAGACAAAATCAAATAATGACCTTTTATCTTTTTTTCTTKKTTTTAATTTTTTTTTCATGGCTAAAGAGGGCAGTCCTTGATTGATACTTATTCTTGTGTGGATGGAGCCTGCACCCAAGCATACTTTTAAGAAACAGAGAAAGCAGATTAATTTTCTGCATTTTACCATATAGCATAAGACACTGMAGTGGCCTTAAAAATATTAAACTTGAAAAGATATTTAAATACATAATATTTGTTTCTAAAGATAAGTACATTTTAAGGTAAGATCACCATGAAATATTCACCCCACTCACCATGGTTTTCAACATCTCCTTCATGTCTAATATGCTGCATCACACCTGAAATCAGTTCACCATTCAGCTCATCTTTTATTCTTTTCCATAAGCTTCCTACTTGTTGGATGGACAGCAGAGTAAATATATAACARGTGAGTGAAGATAATAAAATCATTCTTTCTTCCCATGGTCTATACATCATCATTTTTGCTGATAACTTGCAGTGTCTGACCTTTTAAACTGACAGGATGTTCACTACTGAAGCTTTGTAAAGACGGCTATCTCATCTCAGAAAAATGGAAGCCAGGCATTGAAGACTGACTTGTATTTGTCTCTGAATCAAACTGTCATTTTTGCTCTGTTAGTTGCTGTTATCAAGTCAGGACAAGCAGTTATTCTGTTGGCTAGTTCATGTAACCTTGAATTTTTCCAAAAGTCCTTGAGAGTTAATTCAGTGGGTTTATGCAACTACAGTTCATGCATATGAGTGAGTTATACAGAATCTTGGCAGCTAGCAGTTGTAATAAACATTTAATTTACAATCCATACAATCATGTTAGCTTTGCAAAATGCTTCATGTATCCATCTATTTCTGCTGATTTATTATAATCCCTGTTTAGCTCAACTTACATTTATGGGGAATCCTTCAAAAACCAAGACAAAGATATGAACAGTTTGTCATTCAGTAGGAATCCTGTTAGGATTTCAAACTGGATTTTAGACCAGAAATTAAATGAATGGAAAACCTTCCTCTCCTTCTAATAAGATCAAAACAAACAAATGGTTTGTAAAACACCCTTTTACAAGTGACACAAATATATGACAGAGACCCAGAAACTCACTATATTATTGCAAAAAGACCAAATTAACTCATTGATACTGATATGAGGTGCCAAACTACAAAACATTTCTAAATACCAAAAGTATCACACACTGTTATATATATTTGCAATAATTCACTACAAAGTGAACAACTAAATAGATAATCAAAATCTATCTATTAAATTCAGAATTTGCAGAGGAATAACCTACATTAGAGATGAAGGACCAGTCTCTTTTAATTTTAATAGCAAAAATATTGTATTTTCTAAAAAAAAACTTTTTTCTTGCAGATGTTATCTTTTCTTTGCTTTTCCCCCCAATGTCTACCTGTAATTTCAGCACTGATCTTCCATTTCTATTATGGTAGGCAAAGTGTTCCTAAAAATTCTTGCAGATGGTTGTAAGAATTTGAAGCCACCTTGTGAAARTGTGCAATCAAACAAACTGGGATTTCAAAATATACACAGGATACTTCAATCTCAAAACCACATTACCTTCAAGGGTTTGAGTTTAGAAAAACTTTTCGTCCCAAAAAATTGTGATTCACAAATAAATAAAACCACAGCAAGAATCCAGTACTTTGGTTTGTGAAACAATTAGAACTGGGCAAAAACTTAATCAATAATAGTAATAATTMAAGAAAATTTTCCCATTCCTTTTTTTAAAAAAGAAGATTTTCTAGCAATGGATTTCTCATTGTTAGAAATTATTTATTATATAGAAGTATTCTTATTTTGCTTTGTTGAACTATTCAGTTCTTGCAGGTAAATRCAAATGAAAACATGTGAATACATATATGTACTTATTATGATCATCTTGAACATTCATGATGTTCATAAGTTTTAAGACMAGATTTTACTTAGTTCTTGGCTAATTTATTAACTTAATTAATGTTTTAACAAACACTTAGTTCCTGGTGTTCTATTCATAACTGTGTAGAATGTTAATTCAAATTATGGTTTCCTTGCTGAATAGAATGCACCTTYAATAAACAGAATGTCTACATGTAGTAAGATAGATAAACAAAGAGTTGGTACTAAAGGTAATCTTGCCTCTGATGTACTGCAGCTGTGTTAATTATCCTAGAGYGGGAACAGCCTTGCTCTCCCAGCTATGGGTGTGATAAAGGGTGAGCTGGCTGGGAGGGCTTTGGTTGTAGCTCAGTTGGAGTTTGCTGCTGTGCTGACCTAGGGACAGGAGGTGGTGCAAGGGACAGATAAGGTAAGACTTTGCACCAGGGACTGACAAGGACAGAGGCTGGGCCAGGCTGGAGTGAGCTGGTGCTGTGTGAAGGAAGAGAGAAGAAGGAGAACTGACTGGCTGCTGGCATAAATGGACAGACCCTGAGAGGTGCTTGGAGTTGCCTTTGGGAAATAARATAGAGACTGGTAAATAACAAGGTGTTAGTGCGTGAAGCAATCTTGATAGGCAAGATTTATAGATAATAAAGTCCTGATACTTGGAGCCCCTAGAAGTTTTTAAGGAAGCAGTTTGTGTGCTTTGACCATCTCGACTACCACAGTGACCCACTGGGATGTAGTGGGGGAGGTTGTAAGAATTTGAAGCCACCTTGTGAAAATGTGCAATCAAACAAACTGGGATTTCAAAATATACACAGGATACTTCAAAACCACATTACTATTGGTGTAGCTGAGAGTGGCTGGTGAAAGCCACAGGGAGGTCCGGACCTGATTTCTCCTATCAGCCTGGAATTAGGTGAGCCACTAACTAGCAATAATGAGAGACTGCTTGTAGTCTCTGCCTCGTGTTGTGACYGCCTCAACAATGACATCTACACAACCAGAAGAATGGAGATCCAATTTAACTATAATGTAACTATGTGTTTAGAACTAGAAACTTTCTTCAGTACCGGAAGTTTTGCTGCTTCTCTTGTAACATGTAGTCTAGTTTGAGAAAACAAAATGGAGTAAGTATGATTTTCCTGAAGCTGAAACTCTGGAATCTCCTGTCTATGGTACTCTCAGAATGAAAAATTAGGATACATATRTTTGTTTACAACAAAGCAATTTCCAAATATCTCAGCTCATTCTTTCTAAAAACAATGGATTGTTACATTTCTCAGTYGTGCCACATATTCAAATATCTTAGAGACTGACATCCCTGCATCTCATTTCCAGGTATTTTTAATAGTTGGAGCTTAAAGAATTATATTCTTTATATTCTATTATATTATTTTATCTAAAGATGCAGACACAAGGCTGAGATATTGAACTGATCGTTAGGGATTTTAAGTAGAAMCATTAGTGAAGGACTACATGTTCTGTTGACTGCACCTGAGGGGCTTTTGGTAAGTGACTAAATCAGTAAATGAGTTCTCATTAAACATAACAAGCAGCAAGTGCTGGGAATGAATCAGGTAAAAATAGGTTGGCTATTCTATTTCAGCTAATTGCTCTCCTGATGAACTGTTTATTTGGGCAAGGTCTTGAAAGTTATTGCTATGGCTCTGGCAAAAAGGTATCACAGGCATATTCAGTCCTTGAGTGCATCAATCCCAGTGTGAATATATATCAAGTATACATCAATCCCAYTGTGAATTTTAGCATGCAAAATGTCTTTGTTTGTAACATACATAGATTGTACTCCTCATTTCTTCTAAAAACACTTCTGAGAGTTAGTGGGATGAAGAGTCACTCTTACCAGTATGTACTTTCTGTAAAAGTGGAGWTGTACCCTATTGCAGTTTCCTATGTTCTGGGATTTCTCCATCTAATCAAAACATTTTAATTGTGTATCTCAGTTGTGCATTTTTTCTTAGAATGCATTTGGTTTGTTAAAATATTCTATTTCTTTAATTTATTTTCTCTGCAGTAGAAAGGTTAGGCACAGAAATAACCTGCTTTAATGTCTTTCTCCACTATCTCAGGGAATGAAGCAGGTTACAATAACACTGTTGTATTTGTTTATGTTTTATCAGTTTCTCAGTGGTAATTACTTATTGCAGTCTGAAGAACTGTAGGCTTTTCTTGCTATGTTGCATTTGCAATTGTAGTTATTTACATGTTTAGCAGTCAGTTAATAATACTACTTAAATATTTATATTTATTCCATGGTAGTGTAATGCATACAGAAGATTCAAAAAAAAAAATCACTTTTAGCTTCTGCTTACAATTCTTTAAAAAAAAAAAAGGAAAACAGGAATAACAGGAATCTCCTCATTCAATCTGAAATTTCCAAGTTCAAAATAACTTAGCATGGTTGGAAATGGGTAAATATGGCAAACTGTTGGAAAACATGGCTTTAGCACTAGAATAACATCAGAAAATAATTTTACATCACTGTCATGAATTTTTTGCATCCATGCACATGCTTTCCTACTTTGAAGTCAGATCAAGTCAGATCCCCAATGCACCTTTATGGTTTTTTCTAAGTGGTTTTGTTGTGGTTCTGTTGCTCAGAAGTAAATGGTATATACAAATACTAGCTTGTTAAAGAGTAATGCATTCTGCTTTCTTGACCCTTATACAACCAAACTTTGAACCAATTACCTGACCATTTATATATCTTTACCCCATTTCTCAAACAGAATTTTCCTCTTTAAAATAAGCAAGGGAAGGAAAAATGAATTGTTTTTCTCTGGCAAATACTTTAACTTTTAAATGTACTTATTTTTACAACTGCTGTTTCATTCTACTACATCACTTTATACTTGATTCCCTTGAATCTGATGCCAGAGAAGTCAGTGACTGAGAAAGGACTAATTAAGGTTGCCTGATGTAGACAGCCAGGGGAAATACTTGAGTTAGTCCATGTATCTCTTTAGTCCTACTGGTCATAGAAACTGTTTTTCAATAGTGAGACTTTCCCTCTTCACATAATCTCTTTCACTCTCAAAATCTCTACTAACTAGGTTAAAATAAGTAATTTGAACGTCACCCAAACCAGCTCATCAGATTTCAGCAACACTGGACAGATGAAATGTGTGCTCATGAATTAGTAATTTACAATTGCTCTAATTTATTACTCAGGCTCCTGGAAATGAGCTCTTATTTGAATATGGTTCTTCTAACTGGTATCTTGTACTTTTAGAAATAAAGTTGGAATATTTAACTCTTCCATACATTCACGGGCAAATTAATTACTGATAGACTTTGAGCCCCTGAGTGACCAAAGGCCCAAGATGTGTATGCATACAGCTATACAAATTAAATTGAATTACAAGACAGAAAGGCCATAGTGTGAATTTTACTAACTACTTTTAGGTTTCCCTTTCCTCTCAGCTCTTCTAGAGCTCAGCTTTAGGAAGGTTTCAGCACAGTCTGAGGGCTCAGGGAACCTGGTCACACCTTCCATCAAGAGTATAGAATTGATATTGTTGGAAGATAAAAATTAGTTAGAAAGACCAGAAAGTATTTTTACACATATCCACTGAACAGAAAAATGCTGCCAAATAGTTTTTTATAAAATTCCACTATCAAATTTATCAAATTTTTCATACTTTCACAAACTCTTCTTTTATCTAGGATGTCTTTAGAACTGGACAATGAAGTACCTCTAGTGTTTGAATTTTTTGGTTCTCCTTTATTTTCTCAATAGTGATACACATGAACACCTTTCTAACTCAAAGCATATGCACAGTGCTCACTGTTCTTTTTCACACTCACTAACTTTCCATGCATTTAAAATTCTCATGCTGTATTTGATTTTCATATCCAAATTTATTGTTAATCTGAGTTTCTGGACCTTAGGGTTTACAATTAATTTGCGTTAAAAAGCTTTGTAAAAAATGCTTTCTGGAAATTGCTTTTCCATTAGGAAAGCTGCACTTGTATTCAGCATGATGTCTTTATTCAATCTTCAAGGTTACAATACCTTCAAAATTAATCAATAGGCACTTGATTCCTAGATGAAGGTTAAAATTATTTTCTGGCAGCTGTGGCAGACAATGTTTGGCAATTCAGTTACTTAGAATTGGTCTGGATTTTTATTAGTAATTAGTCAACAGATACATCTCCAGCAGCAGATCATTCTTTAGGGAGTTGGGAAATTTCAAAGTCTCTATTTGAACATGAATGTTAGGGCATCCAGATTTTCTATGAACATTTCCTTTAAAACTAAAACTATGTACTTAAATCACTTTTGTGGAAATACAAAAACAATGGCCAAATTTCTCATGACATTAGTAGTTGCATCTCCTGAATTGGGCTTATTTCAGCAAGTGATAGTATGCTAGTTGAGAGTTGAAGCCAACTAGACATGAATAAAAATGAAATCTTAAAAAAAATGTTTATTGTTTCATATTTTATTATTCTAATAAAAATTGGTAGGCCTAGAGGACAGATTTCAGTATCTTCTTGCTACTTTGAAGGGCAAACAGGGATGCATGTCTCAAGAAACATTACTGGCGTGTTTGGAATAACCTGTGAATAGACTGTGAGAACATAAGATACCTTAAGGTGTAGAAACT
>CADDXX010000614.1:0-25435 GCA_902810485.1 Alauda arvensis
CTCAGCTCTTTCCAGGCCCTTCTGAGGAAGGAAAAGTCCCTCTGGAGCCAATGACCAATTGCTTTAATGACCCCAATTAATTCTCCCCTGGGTACTGAACCACCACAGCTGGTGCTGCTCAAGCTCCAACCCCCAGAATTGTTCCTGCCAAAACTCCCCTGTCTCTGCTGAGCCCCTGAACTGCAAAGCTGCTCTGGGAGCCTTTGCTGCTGTCCTTCCTCAGCCTGGGAGTGCCCTTGGCAGGGCATTTTCCAGAGTTTTGTTCCCCATTTATTCACTGCAGACACATTTTCCCCTGGCAGAGCTGCCAGCACTGCTCAGCCACAGTCACAACTCACACCTACAGCACCAGCAATAAAGATAAGGAAGCCACAAATTATTTCTTGCACTTTTAATATCATAAGAACAAGCTAAGAAAATTTCTAGTAATAATAATAAAAAAAAAAGTAGAGTAAC
Organism: Alauda arvensis; assembly: GCA_902810485.1. Classification (NCBI taxonomy): domain Eukaryota; kingdom Metazoa; phylum Chordata; class Aves; order Passeriformes; family Alaudidae; genus Alauda; species Alauda arvensis. The sequence goes on from CADDXX010000614.1 coordinate 457, forward strand.
CAGTAGGTTTGGGTTTTTTTTTTTTCTTGTTTTAGTTTTTTAAAATTAATCTTACAAGAGGTCTTAAACAATTCCAAAAATTTACAAAATATATTCAAGTGTGAAAGTTATTTTACTGGTAAAACAGCATTTCTTTTATAATGTGCTTTTGTCCAGACAGGTTTAGGAAGCACAGGCAGATCAGAACAAACCATTCACACCATCAGAACAAATCCCTTCTCTCCAACACAGGCATTTGAAACCAACGGAGTGCAGGATGCCAAGAGAACAGAGCAGCAGGACAGCAGTGAGGGCTGTGGGCAATGCAGGGAACAGACACAAGAGAAGATCTCTGCAGTCTCCAGTTGCTCCAGTTCCAGTGCTGAGCTCTCCAGCTGGATTTGTTTCACTGGTTGCACAGGAGGAATTTGGTCTCAACAACAAAATTGGAAGCATTGACTCCAGGTCAGTGTTTGAGCACAGACATTTCCCAGATGCCCATTGCAAATTTGGGACATGGCAGCAGAGTCCCCAGTGTCACACTGAAGCAGCTGGGTGCCTTTGGGCAGGATGAAATGAAAGCATTTTGTGTCTCCTGCCAATACCAGCACAGAGTATTACCAGGCAGCACAGAGATTTTCTGTTTGTGCCACTGGGAAACCACCACTGGACTCTGACAGCTGCAATAATAAATAACAGGATTTTGCAAAGCAGCAGTTTCAGTGCTAAAGAGCAAGAACTGATTGAAGCAATTTGTGTTCCAATGAATTTCCCCAAAAACCCCTGCATACCAAATCCTGCTCCAGATGTCACCAAGTCAGAGCTTTAAGCAGCCCATGAGTGACCTYCCTCTTGTTCCAGGGAATGCTGGGGCTTTTTGTTTGGTCAGGTTTTTTTCAATATGAATTGCAAAAGCCAGATTTAAAAGCAGCTTGCATTGAAACAGCACAAAAAAAAAGAATTGAGAATAACTTCTGATTGATTGGAACACTGCCTCTGTGTTTTGAATCTCCCAGTCTGCCTAGAAAAAGCTAAAAAAAATTCCTGTACAAATTCAAACTTGGGTAAAAACATCCCATGAGGAATTGTTGACAGCACAAGCTGATCAGGTACTGATGTGTGCTCTGTGCCTCAGAGCCCAGCAATCACCCACTGCTGCACTTGGGTTGTGTTTGCAGAGCAGGGCTGTGACCCCACTGCCACGAGCAGCAGGCAGGACCCAGCACAGCTCAGAGCTGCTGCAGCCCCAGGCATGCTCAGGTTCTCTTGCCAACCTTGCAGAGGAAATACAAATGTATGAACATCACATATTCTCTTCAGAACAAAACAGGAATTAAATAGAATGATCCTTTCTTCACTACATACAGAAATAACAATGTATTTACAGTATTTACAGGTTTCAAAAGTTCTGGCCTTGCACTGTTCTGCAGGAATTCAAATTTCTTCAGCCTGAAAAATGGTACACAACAGTTCTGACCATGAGCAGAGACAGGTTATTCATTCTAAAGGGCCTGGGAAGGAAATAAAGCCTCTCATTCCAGCTGAACATCCCACTGTTTTTGGGATTCCATCACAAACTCCAGGTGCTTTGCACAAGTGAGATTTTGCCCATCCCCACACTTGTCTCCACTGAAGCCACAAGGAGCTGCAGCTGCTTTCAGACTTCTCTTGTCACTGAACAGGGGTTAAGATGAGAGCCCCAAGCTCCCCTCCTGCATGTTCAGTTACAGGCCAGGAGCTGAGAAGTGTCTGCCAGGGACACAGCCACATTTTGGGTTTGCTTTGTTGTTTTGCACAGCTCAAACCAGGAATGCACCAGTTTGAAGCTGCTGATGGCCAGATTTGCTCTGCAGCCCCAAAGTTAGGGTGGCCTCTCTGAACTCACAGTCTTGAGAAGTGTTTCAAAGCAGCTGGAAGCTTTAAACTCCAAATTTAAAGCAAGACACACAAAATCCCCCCCCTCCCCAATCAATAATTCAAGGCAATGTTTACAAAGAACATGAGAAATACAGTAAAAATCTGCATGAGAGGAAGAGAGTGGTGCAGAGCTGCTGTTCTCAACTGAAAACAATGCAAGCACCTGTCCTGAATAACAGTACTGATGAGAAAAATTGAAGGCTTCACAGTAATGCACAATCTCAGTGCCACTTTTTAAACTACAACGTTTCCTGAAAAGACAGAAAGGATTCCAAAACTTGCAGACTTCATGTTGGGAAAACAATCCAAACAGCAACAGGATGCAGAATTAAAGCCAAGAGGAATCATGGAGGTGACCTGTTTCCAGGCCACAGCAGGGTTACAAAAGCAAAGGGGCAGTTTTGAGCCCCTCACAAGCCTGTGAAGGGTTTGGCACGGGAGCTGAATCATTCAGCATGCCCTACATGTGGATCCATGAACCAACAACCAAAGCTCAAAGGAAACTCAAACATCAACAGTCCTTTGGCATGAGGGAAGGTAAACATTACCTTTGCAATGGACTGAGAGGCCAGGAGCTGTATGTGCTCCTGTCACTGACAGCAGAAAGCACAGCAACCCTTCCCAGCCTCTTACAGCCAGGAGCAGGGAGCTTTCAAAAGGACACATCTTCAGAAGAGAGAAGATGCTGCTGTAAAAACAGATCTTTTCAAGTTGAAAAAACAAAAAGAATTTTGGTCAGAATTGTGTATGGGTATCACTGGAGGATTTTGTGTTCCACCAGAACAGTGGGAGCCCTCAGCAGTGGCAGCACAGCTGCATGTAAGGCATTGTGGGAATGATTCAGATCCAGCTCGCTGCCTTCTGCACTAAACCCAAACCACCACGAGCAGCCTGTGCCGTGGTGATTCCCAAAGCTGTGCTCACTGGAGCCAAGCCAGAGCCCTGCACAGGGTGTGTGTGTGTGTGTGTGTGTGTGAGTGTGAGCAGCACAGCTCGGGCAGCACACACCCCGCCCCGCCGGCCACACCTGCCTGCACGGGGCACACCCAGGGCCCTGGGGCCAGGTGAGAGGGCAGCCCCGGGCAGCCCTGCTAGCTGGCCCAGTCCTGGAATCGGAAGCAATCCCCGGCGATCTTCCACACGGTGTTGGTAGGCGTGGCCTGGGCTGTCAGCAGGAAGTTCTGGTTGAAGTAGCGCTGCTTATCGCCATCAAATTTGACAGTGCCACTCGTCACCACGAGGACTGTTGTCTGGCCTTGAGTGGCTTGCTCTTCACAAAGGAGGTATGAAACGATGGAGAAAACAACTCAAACACAGACTAGCAGGTAAAGAGGCAGGAAATGCACCCGGGGGTTGCACTAAGGCCGGGTGCAGGCAGGGAAGTGCAGCACAGACAGCTCCGGCACGGCTCCACAACGGCCTGGCCATTTCCACCTCCTGCTGCTCCTTTCAGAGAGCACTCACACACACCTCWCATTGTGCTCTCGTTACTGGAGCTATACACACACAGAGATATTGAGCAACTCGCATTTTTAGCCACTTCCCCCCCTCCCCAGTTATTAGAAATGGTATTGTTTTCACAGCAGAGCAAAGTGTGTTTGACCATGGCTGTTCCCTTCCTTTCACCCCCCAAATGTCCATTAGAAGCAATTTATGAACTTCTCAAGTATGAAAGCCTTTCTTTAGGAGTTGTTAATGAGAAATCTAAAGAGCTTAACMCCTGTTCTAGAGGTGAAGGAAYCAAAGCACACACAGGTGAGTGACARTTTGCTCTACATGATCCTGCAGCTCAGTACAGGAGGGGTATCCCAAACACAGCATCCCAAAGCCAGCCTTTTTCCATCCATGAAAATAAATCACATCTGAACATGATCCCAACAAAAAAAGTCCTTAAAATATTTCCCCAGAGATGAAAAAAAAAAGAAAAATAAAAAAAGTGTATGGTTGCTGCATCTCTTGATTTGTGCTTTATTTAAGCACAGCTTGACATTTCAACCCTTAGGATTTTGTCTAAGCTTATTCCAAAGGAATTACTGTTGTAATTGTTCTAAAACACTGAGAACTAAGGAAATGAGAACACAACCTTACCGTGAACAGGCTGGCAGTCCAACACATTAACCTGGAACTCACTTGAGGGCAACATTTCAAAAAACTTATTGAGCTCTTCTTGCCCAGACACTGCATTCCCATTCCAAACTAAGGTTGCTTTGTCCAGGTACAGTCTGGTTAAAGCCTGGGGGGTGAAAATGCACATTCAGGAATAGGAACCACACAATGGGCAGCACACAAAGCTCACAGTGGGGATTTACTGATTTGTTCTGTTACTCTGACAGGGGAAATGATTTCCTCAAGCAGCAGCTCCTTGAGCAACCACAGCTCCTGACCAAGAATTAAAACTAACAGTGACTCCTGGCTCCAATACTGATAATGTCCCTTTAGCAAAGGCAGTGACAGCACTGAAGTGCTTGCTAACAAAAGGACAGTGTTACTTTCCCACAATAAATTTATCTCTGAGCTTTGGTTTTTTTTCCTCCTGAGGGGGAGAGTGTGCACAAAACACAGTTTAGGTGAGGAAATTGTGATTTCAGGTTTAAAGAGTGCACAAGAAGGACAGGTGAAGCTTGGGAAGGACAGCACCACAGCAGAACCTCCCCAATGTCAGAGCTGTCARAGCTCAGTACCTGCCCCTCTCTCAGGTGTTGGCACATCCCTGTCCAACCTGCTCAAGGAGGTTTGGGCAGGGTTTTACAGCCACAAATAGTTTTAAACCCTGTGAAGAATTTAGGCTGGAATGAACTTCTGGAGATCATCTGGTGCTTTACCCATGTGCAAAGTGGCTGTGCAGTGACAGGGCACTGCTGGCACTGTCACACCAGCTCCAAGTGATTAAACTGCACCCACAGAGCATTCCCAGCTCCAAAGGCTCTTTTAGTGAAAATATCTGTTCCATGGTCACTACAGCACGTGGTAACCAGTGCTCAGGTGCTTTCTGTGAAATGAGAGTTAGAAACAGCAACAAAAAGTGCCAGGGCAGTTTTAACTCTTGTCAAAGCAGCTACATACCCTTCTTCTTTTGTCCATTGTCTCATAATAAATGTTGACAAACTCATCTGCAGCTCTACAAGCTTGATCCACATAGGTTTTGAAATCCTGCAGGGAAGAAATCACATCACATTTCTTTGGTTATGCAATCATTGACTCCATTTCTCCTCAAGTCACTTTGGTCTTTTCCAGCCTCACTAAAAGATGACACCAAATAATGCTGGAATTTACTCTAAGCCCTTTTCTACTAACTGGGACATCCTGGAAAGCAGATGCTCAATTTTCTGTCCAAACATCCCTCAACCTGCATTTGGTTCCCTTACCATCAGTTGTTTTACTGCTGTTCTTTATCACTGCCCTATTTCAGTGGTAAACTCTCAGTATCTCAATCAATCAGTGCTGAACAATTTCACTGCTTGTATTTTCTTGGCTGCTTTCACAGAATATCCTCCAGAACCACCAGCAACTCCTCCAGTATTGACACAAGAAATATTCACAATCAGAGAAAGCTCCACTCTCACCAATGCCTTTGAAACAATCCCTGTTTATCCAACAAAGCCAAACACATTTCTGTGCACTCTTCTCTCTGCAAGGACACCCTTCATCCTCCTCCCTTCCCCAGTAAATGAGAACGGGCAGGAGGGAGAGCACTGGAATGAGCTGTTGGGGTACCTGCAATAAAAGCCTAAGAGGAAATAAACTCTGCCGGTTTGGGGAGTTTTTACAGCCACAACCAGCAAACAGTTTTCAACTCTGTGAACAGTTTAGGCTGGAATGAACTCCTGGGGGCCATCCGGTCCTARGCCCTTTTCASAGCAGAGCGGATCCCGGAGGATCAGCAGAGCTGAGCGCTCTCCAGGCCGCTCTGACAGCTCTGGGAGCTCTGACAGCTCTGTGAGCTCTGTCCCGCCTCCTGCCACGCTCGGACATCTCCGAGGATGGACATGTGGGCACAGCTCCTTCGGCTTCCAACCACCTCACTCAGAAACCCTCCCTCCCAGCTTTTAACAGAAAAGCCACAATGGAAAACACGAACCACCCAACCCCAAAATCAACTCGAATCCCCCGGCACCAACTCCAAGCAGTTCCCAGCCCCCACGGCCGCTGCCCACACGGCCTCAGCGAGCCCCTTTGTGCCCCAAAGCCCCTCACGAGGAGCTGAGGCTGCCCCGCGCCGCTCCCGGCCGTGCCCCGGGGGCCGTGGGCAGGGTGGGAGCGAGCCCTGTCCGCCCCCCGCGCCGAGGCGCTGCCCCCTGCCCGCTGCCGTCCCTGCCGGAGCCTCCCGGGRCACGGCGGGGGCCTCCGCACGCCCGCCCCGTCACTCGCAGCAGCTCCCGAGGCGCACAGCCCGCGCTCCCGGCGGCTCCCGGCGCGGCCCGGACTCACCACGGACGCGGCCATGGGGCGGCGAGGCGGGAGGGCGCCGGAAGTGAACGGGGCTGGCACTTCCTGCCGCGCGTCCGCCGCACAAAGCGTTCCCCCGCGGGGCCGCGGGCAGCGTTCCGCTGCAGAGCGAGTCCGCCTGCGGGGCGGCTCTCCCTGCACGAACTCAGCGATTTTGGGATCTCCGCTGCTGGAACCAGTTCCCAGCATGAAAGGTGGGCAGGGCAGAGCCTGTGCTTGTCCCAGTCCCTGGGGACTCTCAGCTCACCACTCCACCTCCAATTCCTGCCACACCAGAACTGAGGAATGCAATGACCCTTATGCTGATCAATACCTCCTTTGTCTTCTAAAGAAAAACAGAACTCGCTATATATTGAAGTGGTAATTGTACGCAATGGGATATGCTGAGATCAGGTACAAATAACTGCTCCATTTTACTCCATTCAAAGAGGTCCCAAGTGGAGATAAATTTTCAGAACAGCTCAGTTCAAAGTGTCACCASATTTGCTTGTTAAAGAAAWTTTAAAACCCTTTTTGTGTCATTARGKAATGACGCATTATTTGACTTCAATGAGACAACAAACACACTTTATATAAACCATGGGGGAGAAAGGAGAGGGAAATTGCAGCTCACGGAAACGGTGGCAGATGTTCCAAGAGTCGGGGCTGGGCAGTGACCTCAGAGAGTCGCACTGAGGGGAAGAACACACCCGTGTTTATCGGAATGCTGAGGGGATGTTCTGCACGGAGCAGTGAGCTGTGCACAGCCCATGAAGGAAGCAGCGCTGCTGTCACAGGGCAGAGCAGGGGGCACAGCTCAAACACTCCGCAGGGATCACCCGGCTGGGATAGCAGAGCGCTCACGGAGAGGCGCAGCTGGAGAACAGAGCACGGGCGGGCGCTGGGGCTGAGAGCGATAACGCGGGGCCGATAACGCGGGGCTGATAACGCGGGGCTGATAACGCGGGGCCGTTCCCCTCCTCACCCACAGGGGGCGCTGATGTCACGGCCCGCGTATGCTCATGGCAGCGATGACGTCACGTCCCGCGCACGCTCAGCGCGTCGATGATGTCACGTCCCGCGCATGCTCAGGGCGGCGCTAACCTCATGGCCCGCGCATGCTCAGCGCGGCTCTGACGTCACGGCCCGCGCAAGCTCAGGGCGGTGATGATGTAACGGTCTGCGCAAGCTCAGCGCGGCGCTGACGTCACGGCCCGCGCACGCTCAGTGCGTCGATGATGTCACGGCCCGCGCACGCTCAGCGCGACGCTGACATAACGGCCCGCGCAAGCTCAGGGCGGCGCTGACGTCACGGCCCACGCACGCTCAGAGCGGCTCTGACGTCACGGCCCGCGCACGCTCAGCGCGTCGATGATGTCACGGCCCGCGCATGCTCACGGCGGCGCTAACCTCATGGCCCGCGCAGGCTCAGCGCGGCTCTGACGTCACGACTCGCGCACGCTCAGCGCGGCTCTGACGTCACGACCTGCGCATGCTCAGCGCGGCGGTGACGTCACGGGTAGCGCGTGGCACGGCAGGGCTGAGGGACAGCAGTGCGGTCACTCTGCTCTCCAGAGCAGCCAGTGAGGAACAGGAACGTTCCAGAACAATCCACATTGGCTCCTTAGGTACCTCAAAGGCCACCCAGAGTTTGGGTGGATTGGGTGTGAGTGTGAGATCCCAGCCATGCAAACAGAACAGCAGTGCTGCTGACGTCTGGAAATCTCTTCTAACTCACACAGGACCTCTCAGTCTCACAAATACCACTGGAGTGAGGMTATAGGAAAATACCGCAAAAGTGAATTATTTTTATACTCCCAGATATTTGGAATAAGGCTATGTGGCACTCAAGTACAGAAGCAGAATAAACACTTCCAAGTTCTTTTTCAGCTCCAAGCAGGAAGACAAGCAGGTACAATGACAGTGATATAACACACCTTAGTACATTTAACTGCAAAAAAACCCCAATTATGATTATTTAAAGTGGGCTCAGGAGTATGCAATAACCTGATAATTACCAGAGACAGGGAATTTTGTTATTATTTGCACTGTATGCCCCAAGCAGTGAAGGCTGCTGAGAACCAAGGAGGTGCTGTCACTGAYCTGTGAAGGTGTCTGTGCACATTGAGTGCACACTTGGATTTCTGCTCTCACAGAGAGTTGTGCAAAGAGCTCAGCTCCTCCCAGAGCTGCACCCAGGGCACAGGTGAAGGAGGAATCAGAGCAGTKGTGCACCCAGAGCAGCCCTGGTGCATCCAGCAATGTTCTGTATCCAGCCCTGACTCCACTATCGCTGCCAGCTGATCTCATTTGAGAAAGGAGACACAAATGTGCACAAGGGACTTACTCTCATTTTTATTTTTAGGCWGATCTTCACAACCTTGAACAACTATCAGGAAAAAGAAGCCAGTGCTATAAACAAACTCTGAACTAGAAATCCTAACACAATTAAAATTCAGACGGGTCAGGAGATTGCAAAGGGTCTGTGAAGTAAAATGCACAGGGCTTCCTCAGTTCCATTTCTGTGCTGTCCCCTCTATCCATCCATCCACCTGCCTGGAGGCACCACCTGCCTCCTTCTGTGAAAAACTTCAGTGTCACTTGCTTTACCAGTCTGTCTGACTTTCAAGACTGCACATATTCAGGTCAGAAATATTAAAACAGGTATAGACTTAACAGCAAATATTTTAATGTAACTATTTCAAAAGTCCTCTCCTCCTCCCCTTCCCGTTTATGTTTAGGCTCCTGAGTTTGTACACATTCCCAAAATACAAGTGCTATATTTTACACACAGGCTCTGACACAGGCTCCTCCTCTCCTGCCGAGGGGGACTGGAAGTGATCTGAAGTGCAAAAAGAGACAGAAACCGCTGCCTTCAGTGGAATGTGAGGCATGCTTCCTCCTTTGTTTCCCAGCATGTTTCACTGTTCAAAGCAAACAYTGTCTCTAGCTTTGAATCCTCCTCGCTCTAACATTGCTCAGAGCTCAGAGGTGCTGAGCCCTCTCCGAGAAGGTGCAGAGCCCCAGGAATTCCCAGGGAATGCCAAAGGAACAGCCTTCCAGACACGTTTCAGCTCTCAAACTGCCCTGCTGGTACTAAAGCTAATCAGTCCCACGTGCCCCACGTCCCATGGAAGCATGTTTTGGAGAATTCTTTCTMCAACAGCTCATCTGTGGATTCAACCACAAATGAAATGTCCTGCTTACGYTGCACTCCCTTTCCTGCCTGCCTGCAGAGTGGAATGAGCTGTTCCTTCAGTGATCAGGCACTTTGTCTTTCTCTCTTCCTCACCCCCAATATATTCAGCATCCCTCCGGGGTTACTGCAGTTCCAAATTCTCTGTATGCACACATGTAAAGATAGCATGACGGTTTCCTATAGCAATGCAAATGGGAAACAAATATGGAGTTCTCCTGCCTGAAAAGCCTTTCTGAAGCATTCTGTCACTGMAAAGCTTTCAGTTCTAATTATATAGATCTGAAAGCAACAGAGTCCTATGAACTGCTAAGTAATTTAGGGAACAAAAACAATACATTTCCAGTCAGACCTTAAATCTTGTTTAAAAAAAAAAAAAAGGAAATAAAAATGACTAAAATTCTTTTAAGTCTAGCTGTTTTCTTACTTMTACACTCCCACTGTCCACTAAGCCACTTGGCCATTCACCAGCATTTCTGAGGAACCTTTCTATCCACAGTTAGAACTTATCACCATTCCCTAGGAAAAATGTTTTGGGAAAAAAAAAATATTTTAATGCTTTATCCATGTTAAAAGCTTGTAGGTTCTCTTTTTGTTTATTATCTCACTTTTTATTTACTGAATTCCTGGGAAAAATGGGCTTTTCTGACCCTTCCACACTGGCTCTCCATCTACTTYCCTGCACTGAAATTCTCTGTGTTCCTTACACAGAGTACAGCAAGGTTCCCTAATTCCTGGTTTGCTGAGATGAAAGCCTGGACCATTCCTTGTGGATTTGTGATAATGTTATCAGTGGACTGCCAGCCCAGCTCTCAGTGCCTTGTATTGCTAAAATGAGTCAGCTTTTGATACAAAACTGCTTCATTTTCTAATCTGAAATTTGAACAGGTTTCTGGTGTGCTTTAAAGTCTCATCCCAGTTTGGGTTTCATTCTTAGAGGGCTCATCAGTCTTTTGAGGTGACTCTGCTGTTGTTTACACACTGTCACTCCTGGATGGCAGAGGAGGATCTGATCTGACACAGGAAATCATGGAATATTCTCTGACTGACCAAAAGTGGATTTTTAAGTCAATCATATAGCATATRTGAAYGAATGGAAGAAAACCAACTGGAATACATCTGTAATTTCCTCAGTATTTTGGTCTCCTTACAAGCTCTCTGAGAAACTGRACCTGTTTCATTAGCAATAACCAGTTAACCATAACCCACTCGTGAGTTGCTGCCCCATTAAGCTGAGGAAATAACAGCAAATGACTTCTTTTGAGTCATAAGAGAAACATCAATGTGGGTGTTCCAGCAACATGCACATTTCTGCTTCAAGGGCAGTTTCCAGTCCCACAGAACTGAAATGCTAAATGAAGATAAAGAAGAGGTTATGGTGGGAATGGAAGGACAAGAGGGGTAAGTGACTTTCCTGTAGTCACACAGACAGAAAAAAAACCCAGGGTGGCTGCAGCAGGTGGTTTTTAATGAAGAGCTTAGAGAAAAGATCTCTGACCAAGTAGACAGGCCAGAAAAATGTCAACTGATGCACTGTGGAGAAGCTTGTCACARAGTGTAAATAGTTCTGCTTTGATGTCACAAATAAAGCCCCTCATACAGACTGSAATGCTTGGTTAATTGAATGTGACTTTTTCACTGATGTGATATGAAAACTCCCAAGGCAACTTGTGAATTTTATCTAAGGCTTCCTTTTCCTCATTTAAAGCTGAATGATTTCCTTCCCTGGTTTTATCAATGGGCCAGAAAGGCTGATAAGATTGCTTCCTTCCCCTGTTAGATGTGTTTGGACTCGTGCCATCCCCTCTTGAAAAGTAATRCATTTGATTTCCTGTCCTGGGCACAGCAACTGCCTCCATTCATAAAATGGGAGAGGAGCGTAAGCAGTGGGAAATGCAGGCAGGAGATGGTTTGGATCTGAGCTGTCTGAACTCSCAGCCACTGCCCCCAGGAATTAACTGCTGGGAGGACACTGCATGGAGCAAATGTCTGCTCAGAACTGCTGGGACTTCTCTCCAGGAGGGAGGTGCTGAGGGTCTGAAACTCTGCTCCCACCTCTCCCTCAGGGTTCCACTCTTCCCTCCTGTTCCCTGTTGCACACTTTTGATACAGAGCTCTGTTTTATCAGTTCAACCAGACTGAGRGAGGTGAGAGGGAGATGAAAGCATGACCTCATTTCATCCTTCACTCTCCTATGAAGGAGAATTCACAGTGCTACAGCCAAAAGTGATGCTGCACTTTTGAGGCATAATAGAGAAACTCTTTCCCTTCCTGCTCCATCTCCTCAGCAGGAAGAATAATTTTGGCCTTCCCAGACTCTTCAGCATTTATCACCAATGTCCCTGCATCCCCTGCTGGCCCTCAGCCCAAGACATGAAGTGCAGCAGCTCCAGGAGCTGCTGTAAATAAATCTGTGAGGTGTGAATCATTAAAGGTATCTGGTCCTGAACACCAGCACAAAGGCACCAGCTGTTTTCACAAGATACACCATAGCACCTGAAAGGATGAATCAGTCCTGAACTGCTGCATTCAATTAAAAATACCCCATGGATTAATAGAAACTTCCCATAGCTTGTTTTTGGTGTCAGTTTGAGACATATTTAATTTGTCAGACAGATTTTAATAGAATAGCCTCAGTCTGGTGTAGCATTCTCATTTCTTTGCCAGAAACACCCTTTGCAGCACTCAATGCAACCTGAATTTCATATCCTCGCTTACAAAGGGAAGGATTTCAYTGAGGAGAGATCTCACATGGGCCAGACAGAGTTCATGACTGCCTCATAGCTCATCAACATTCAATTAATATKAAACAATTTATTTTTGGTTTATAATTTGGGAGAAGATTGAGGCAACCTGCACAACCTTTGCCTGTGCTCAGACCTGTGAACATCTAGCTGTTAAGTTCAATTCTTCTGTAAACAAAGAGGAAAAAAAGCTGTGTTTTAAAMCTTGAGTTACAACACTTTTGGTATGTACACAATTTGACATGGCAATTGSCAACTGCAAAGCTCTGAGTGTCCTAAGAGAAATTAAGAATGTTGTATTTAATGTCTCAGTTTTGAGAYTGTAATTTTTRAAACKAAGTAGCAGATAAATAAATCCCATTCCTTTATTTGTAARCTGGGCATATGTAGAGTTTTTAACYATGTTTTTCCTAATCCTTCAAGARCCTTTATAGTCTGACATTACATTTAAAGGCAGAATTAATCCCTGGGACAAATTTACTGACAAATTTCATTCTACATGAAAGAAACATTCGAATCCCCACACTTTAAAAGAAAATGTGCCAGTCTGAATAAGTTAATACCTTTAGTAAGAGCACAGTCCTAGTGATCTCACTTCTAAACACTTAAACTGTTTGATAAACCTGAAYCACAGCAGATGGGATCTTTATTGTGTGTGTCTCTGTGTGTCTGCTGGTCACTGCATTCTTCAGGCAGAAGAAATCCTGCTTGTGATTAGAGTGAAAGCAGAGTGGCTGCCAAACATCTGTGAGAAATGGAACATTTTTCATTTATCATCTGAAACCTGAGTGGACAACGAGTCATTGGCCTCTTCTGTCTAGACTGGTGTTGTTCCCCACCCCCAAGTCCATGTGCAAGGGTTAGCCAGGAACCTGCAGGATGCAAAGGAAATGGTCCAAAATGACCTCACACTTTTTATTCATGGAATCAGAGATCACTTCTCCACTCATTTCTTCCACCTCCATCAAAGTAGAAGTAAGAGGAAAGCCTGATTTTASAGTTGACACCTATGAAAATGAAATGCCTGGCACGGGTTCTAAGGAAAGGCAGGCCCTGGTTTTAATTTGTGTTACACAGAGGGCCTCTGCAAGTGAAACAGCATGTGGTGTGCTCAGGGCCCCTTGCAGCTCTCAGACTGCAATGGGAGCAAGTTCTTTATGCCCTCATTTTATTTACATGGAAGTGGTTTTTTAATCACTCAGAGTTTCATCCTGAACTCTTTTGTTGAGCTTTTACCTCCAATGGAAATCTCTCTTACAAAGGACACTGTGGCATGTTAAACTTCCCAAATAATAAGGTCAAAAACATTAATTATAGTCCTTCCTCTGACAKACTGGAAAAGTGAGTTATGGCAAGGTATTTTTAGGAAAAAAGTGGTGAGGAAGATGTTTAAACTTACATTCCAACATTTCCAGTTAAGAACAACTATAACTAGTTAGAGGCTGCACTTTGAAAGGTTGATCATTCAGAAACTCAACTAAGTTTAATAACTAATTAATGACACAAACCTAGCTGTGAAATTGTACAATGAAATGGCACAAATGAAATGTGTAGGACTGCTACATCCACTGTCTCAGTGATGATAATGAATAATGAATTAAATACACAGTGTTACATGGGGAAGTGGAAGGATTTGGATGCAGTTGATATCAGCAGGAAGCCAGCACAGCTCATAGGTCAGGATTTCTCCAGAGAGGATTCCCAGTGAAGCTGGAGTTGTGCCACAACAGATCCCAGCACCAGTGGCAGGAAGCTGGAGAAAGGTGCTACYGATGGGATCTCATCTCTTTAATCCATTTGGAAAATTTMTCTTTTTTTGCCAATRAGAGCTGTAATTCTACACTTCAGTTTCCTTTTCAGCTATGAGATGGGAGAGTAACAGCTTGCAAGATGACCCTATTGTTATTTAAATGAAGATTTTAGCATTTAATCATTATAATACAGTTTTGTACCCAGCAGATTAGATAGAAGAATTTGTATAGTAACATCTGTGATTAACATGACAAATTGCCTCTTTTTTAGTTCCCATGGCATTATCTCCACAGAGAACTGGATTTTTTTTTCTTTCAAAAATACTAAATAAATMTGTGAATTCTATTGTACTTTTATCCACTTTACAGTGCAAATGTTCTGATTCATGGGAAGTGCTTTTTCCTAATAATGACACAGCATCTAAGAGTTTGTGCTAAACCTTTCATCAAATTCCTCCTGGTCTGCTTTTGCTCTTGGGTTATAAAACCAGAAATAGTCTCAGAATTGTGAGCTTGGAGAAAGATCAAAGGGACAGTAAAGAAAAATCACGCAAGCACACATAAATGCAATGAATATTGCTGATAAGCACATCCCAGGAATGGGTGCAGGAATCACACAGGACTGCTATGAGCACTCTCAAAGTTGGAGTTGAAAGTTGGCATTTGACTGAACAGAGACACAAAGCTTGTAAATACATCACAGCTTATTTCTAGTAAAATCAGGTTTTATTACCATAGAGTCTAGACTGACTTCTTCATGGTAAACTACTTCAGAGGTACCATGCAGCTAAAAAAGGACACAAGGAATGTTGAAGAAAGCTGGTGATTTTTTTCCATTTTCTCGGTTGGAAACTAAAACACAAAATGCTTTCAAGTTTCACTCAGCCCCCAGTGATTCCTGTGGACTCCTGGGTTACACCCAGGGTGTAGCACCTGCCCAGCTGCAGGCAGGACACTGCAAGGACAAGATGGGGCAGGGATGCAGGTGGCTCTGCTGAACGTGGGCTAAAACAGCAGAGGGATGGAGAGTCTGCAAGGAGCCTCAGGAGGAGTGGCTGTTCCTGGACACATCCCTCAGTTCCCTCACAGCGTGTCTTTCTGACTGCCCAGGGGCACTCAAAGTGTCACACTGAGATCAGGAGGGAGTTTGGCTTTCAGGACACTCCAACAGGCATTTTTCTATCCACACACTTGTGTGAGGTTACCCTGCAGCAGGGGAGCACTGGGGGTGTCTCAAAGTCTACATTCTCCATGTGCAGCCCTGTTCTATTCCAAAAGGACAGCCACAGATCTGAGGACTGCAGCTAAAAGCAAGCCCATGAGAAGTTTTAGATGTCTGGAGCTTGGACAAAGGTCAGATGACTCTGCTCTGCCTGACAATTTGTTTTATGTCATCTGTCTGCAGTAAGCACTTTTTAAAAGTGGATTGAAGTGCCTCCCTTCCCACTACTACTCAAGTTCAAACCTCCTCATGTAAATCCTGGTCTGCCCTCACTCTRTTCTTKCTAATCAAGAATTCTTGGAACAATACAAACMCATTYRTATTTTTAGCACACATTATGTCGTTTCCATCTGCAAGACACTTATTTAAGCTACTTCCCCTTTCTACTGGCTGAACTATTTTACTGTTCTGCATTGATGATACGGATTTATTATCACAGTAGAGTTTGAGATAACATTAGGATTTGTTAGGAGTACGAAGAGGAGCCCAGGAGTAGAAAGAACAGCCCAGGAGCAGGAAGAGGAGCCCAGGAGTAGAAAGAAGAGCCCAAGAGTAGGAAGAAGAGTCCAGGAGTAGGAGGAGGAGCCCAGGAAGAGGAGCCGGCAGAGGTGCAGGGTACCCCGCGGGGCTCTSTGGCCACAACAAGCCGCTAATGACCGCCCCAAGCCACCTCCTGCGAAGCTGCCACCGCCATCAGTTGACAATGCAAGTTCTGAGCGCGGTTTCAGGACAAGTTGTACTTGGCAGGCAGCCACGGGGCCRAGCCATCCTTCTCCTGCGGGATTCCAGAGCTTCCACAAACACGACAGGTCACTTCCCACTAATGTGACATAAAAGCARGAGATTGRAAATGTCRCTGTTGACATTGGCTGCCTGATGAGATCAGTAGACAGAAGTGAGCTCTGTGTACAAAGCCAGAGTTTCAGAGAAGTCCCTCTGTCCCCTGAAGCTCCCCTCTCCCCACACACAGATTCACCAGCACGTTGAACAGCTGGCCACAAAATAAATCTGCAGCATTTGTAATGAGTGCACCGGCACTGAAATGTTTCTTTAACACCAGGGACTGACTCAGTGATAACATCAAACCCACCCACCCATGGACATCCTTTCTCATAATAACAGGAGTTTTTGTTACACATCTTCCATTCAAGTACAGACTAGGCCCAAATCTGCTCAGTTTCTGAGATAATACATGATCCTTCCTCAAGCAAAAAARCACCTGAACTCACATCCTTTCTTGACATTAATGAACATGTTACCTCTTGCTCATTTTGTGACTCAAAGAACAAGGCATTGCTCATTTCTGCAGTTTTGTTGGATTTGTGTACTTTTCCCACTATTGCAGCAATTGCAGCCTGGATGAAWTGAGACACTAARTGAGACTATTACTGTAAAARTCTTTTTCAATACCTATATATATTAATTACAGAGATATAATAGTAGATGTGTGAGAAACCAAATCACTRCCTCAAGCCCTATAATGTACTCAATGATTATCTAATGACTGTATCTATTAATTTAGATACGCATGATTTATAAGTTGTGTGTGAATGCTCTTTTCTGTTCAGAAATACTTGCTCCTCAGTGAAGGTGCCTTGTGCATGGATATTGGATATTGGATATTGGATATTGCATTACTGCTCAGACCCACTGGCAGGGCTGAACTCCTGTTACATTGAGGTAAAGAAGCTCTGGAAAACAAATTCACCAAGCACTCCTCCATTTCAGAAGGGATTCTGGCTCCACTTGGATCAATATTTACCCTTAAGATAGCAGCATTAAGATAAGAGGGCCATCCATTTGTAACACAAAGAGAATTGCCAAATAACACAGGATTAATGTTACTGTTTAGTTCTTTATTTATTTGATCTTAGAATGTGAAGGGATAATTAGGGATGGCTAAAATATGTTTGGAACAGGCAAACTTCTCCTTTACCTCTTCCCTACACATTCTAATGCCACCAATTCCCATTTTATTCCTTCAGTTCCACTCTTTCTGCAAGGCAAATGGCTGCTCCCACTCTCTTTGTGTGGCACTCTTACTTGGTAAGAAAATACTTGTGCCTTCCTTGTTTCATTCCATATTTTCCCTTCAGTTCTTTGGCTCCACTTTGATAGTCTTCTAGAGATTTCAAACTGCCCTGTGTATCAGTTTGCTGTAAAACAGGGTTAATGAGGTCACTCTGACAGCACCAGAAGTAATGTTTGTTTTGAAACTCGGTTTAAATCTATTTATTTCTGCACCAAGGCAAGGCACTTTGAGCTGTCCCGATGACTCAGAGCAAAGTTGCAAAGCCTCAGTTCTACAAAGAGATTAGTCACTTTGTTTTTTTGCASCGAGCTGCTCTGAGTCAGCTGTAAATTGTTGCACATCGAGTACCTGGGTACAACTTCAAATGGTGCAGGTAACTTGAGTGCAAATTCCTGAGAGAAAAGCAGTCTCTGGGTCTGAGCAAATGATTGACTAGGTCTGTCCTCCCCAGTACAGAACAGTTTGACAGTGAAAGAAATTAGAACTCTGGGAATATTGATTTACATTTTTTCCCTCAGCCAAGGAGGAATTTCAGGGTTAGCAGGCTGAGTTTAATAAACTCTGAGTATACTGAACAATCAGTTGGGCTGTGCTCTTAATACATTAATTATGTCAGAGATAAAAAATCTAGACATCAAAAGGGTTGTTTTTTTTTTTTTTTGTCTTAATCTATAAATGTAAACTAAACTTAATAAATACACTAACCCAAACTGTCTCCCTGATGCTTTTTGGAGAAAAAGCCCATGTTGTGGTAATTATGCTAAGTATTATGCTAAATATGCTCAATATTAAGGTCATTATGTTGCTCACCCAAGCTGTCCTACAGGCTAAACTGAGCAAATTGGTATTTCCCTATGCATTTCCTCTGGTATTGACAGGGGCATAATTTGTCCCTTAAGTAAATGGTTCAGGTAAATCCTCTGAAAATTTCACTAGAAAAGGACAGATGTTTAACTCTGAAATGACCTATTTCAATACACATTATCATATTTACTATAGATTCTCCTTTTTCATCAACCAAGAAATTAAAAAGTTGCTATTCACTGCCAGGCTTCACAAACAATTACTGTTGATAGCAAATTAGGAATTCTCAGTGCTTGATTCCTGGTTGAATCATTAACCAGAATCATTAACCTCTTCAGACATCGAGAACAACGGACCTTTGCATTGCTAGCTGATCTAATATTAACAAATGAGTACTTTAATCTCAGTTTTATTTACAGGTAAATCACTGTTCATCTGCAAAATCTTCTGCMTGAATCTATTAGAAGTCATTGCAGAGCTTAATTAGCTGATTGGCTGATTATTTGATTATGCTAGTATTCATTCTTAATTTCAACTGACAAAAAGTGTATTTTTGTTGGTTTCCATGTGACTGCAACTCATTTGCTTAAACAAATGCRTRAGAACTCAGATTTGTCTGATCMTAGTGGTGATTATTGCCAAGTCTGCTGGGAATCAAGCTCGAATGGTCCTTYGTTAAGTTATTTGTGTGTTGCTGATGCCTCCTGTCACTGTGACAGAGTTGTTTCCCRTAGGAAGTGAGTGCCCAAGGAACAAGCATTGTTTCAGAGCTGACAGGTGASYAGAATGTCTCACCTACCTCCACACGAGCAGATAAACTCYACTCTGGGCATCTGATGGTTACAGAGTTCCACATGGAAGTAGGAAAGCATTCCTGCATTCYGTGCCACYCCTCCTGCAAGCTGTGCTCAGGGCRCTAAATTAATGAGAAATTATTCCTTTCCATGAGCAAGTGGAGAAGTGGGGGGGATTTGGGTCAGAAGCAAACATAATTGTCATTCTGCTCCCTTCTGTGTCAGCACAGGGAGCTGGCTGGACATGAAGGAAGGAACGTGCTCCATCTGGCAGGGAATGATGGCACACTCCCCGCTTGTGCAATGCTGCAGCTCAGGGGAAATGTGAATCAGAGGATGCCTGTGAGTCACAACTCCTCACTGAGCTGCTCCGAACAGGCACGGCCACGTTCTGTCCCATCCTGGAACAGATCCGGCTCACCCTGCGTTCTCGAGTGCGTCAAGCAAGCACTGGCTTTGTGAGGAGCACCAAAGCACTGGGCACTCACTCCTTTTGCAGTAATTAAACCAGACTCATCTATACTAACGAGAAGGCAACCTCTCTTCTCTGCTAACCACGTCAAACAGTAAAGCAGCGCAGTGTGCGTTGTCCGAGGTGTCTGTGCTGTCGTGCTACACATTGAAAGTAATTCCTTACACAGCGATAAAGGGATTTTCCCCGCACCTTTGGGAAGCGGAAATTGCGGGTTCAGGAGCTCACACAGCCAGGGGCAATCCCTGCAGCTCGCTCCGGGAGCGCCGAGCGGGCCGCGCCGTCCGTCCGTCCGTCCGTCCGTCCCCCCGCGGGTCCGCAGGCGCTCCCGGCGCCTTCCCAACGGGACGGGAACAAAACCACATCCTCGGCTCTCTGGGACAGCCGTGGGCCCTGGGCAGAGGTGCCCCGGGAACAAGCCCCGGTGCCAGAGGCGGTCGCCGGGCGCCGCGGAGCCAGCGGTGGCCGGGGAGATCCATGTGCTCACYGGTGGCACCGCTGCCCGCGGAGGGAGAGAGGCTGAGGAGCATCAGCGAGTTCCAGAAAGAGACTGGAAAGGTGCAACCAAGCTCTGCTCTCCCTGAGATGGAAACAGGGACGCTTCCCCCCTTGTTAAATCCTTCATCCTGCGGCGCTGGCAGCGCGTAGGCTGCACTGGCTGTACTGGACATGGGGAAACTCTTGGCAGCTCCTCGCAGAAGCCACCCCTACACCCAAACCTATCAAAATAAACAACCCATGTCACCATGGCGGAAAATTCTCATCTATAAACTGTCTAGAGGGCAGTTACTTCTGCTAGTAATTTTTCAAAATCAAAGAATTAAAGCCRTACTGGATAATTGATACAGGAAACCTTTTGGTAGATACGATGTACTGCAAAGAAGGTAATAGGAGAGGTTTGTTTGCTAAAAAAATGCTTCTGATTTACAAAACCAGTGCTGTCTGCTCATTACCATGACTAGCTGAAAACTGATATTAATGATACCATTTYCATTTCCAGTTGGGTATCTTTAGTTGCTGTCCCACTCTGCTATTCTCCAAAKACAATCTRTGAAATKAGWRTAWGARTCTGGTTGCTTTAGTAGTTTCYCTGTCCTAATGACCTGGACATATGGCCAAAASTGTGTATAGCAAAAGGGTACATTCATGTTTCTTTCACTCCAGAGTTGCATCATCTGGCRCATAATCCTAAATCTATATATCCCAAACAGCAACTATCAGTAGGAAAACAAGCAGGCAGAATAATCTTACTATTCATTCATGATCCAGTGAGAAAACGTTGTGCAAATGTGAGTGTGTGCCTCTGAAAAACAGCTTTCTGTGGCTCTTTTCACTGCGTGGTGACACCATCCCCAATGACACAAAACAGTAAAGAAACCAAGAGTATTTCTGTAGACAATGATGTGATGGGGTTAGATAGATGGTGAAAGGAGTCTAATGGAACAAGTAAACAACCAAATCCTCCTTCTCAGAGAGGTGCTGAGCACCCACAGCTCCCTTGAAATTAAACTGGGGACTCTTTAATAGGTCTGCCTTTAATCTTTGTGCCTGAAAATCTTCAATTCAAATCTGCACATTTTCATAAGTGAGCATCATCMCAATTGCTGTGAAGGTTCCAGCACATTATTTCAACACAAGGCTTGGATGAGAGAATAGCCCATGTCACTGATGCTGGGAAATGCATGTGTAGAGGACTCCTAGTGCACAGTGGGTTCTGGGGATGAAGGAAGCCCTCAGGTTGGCTTTACAATGTTTTTATATAACCCTTGATACCAACATGTGTGAGGTTCTTTGTCGTTAAGAGATTTGATCTCTTAAAACCACTCTTTTGAGAAAGGAAGGAATTCTTATTTCCATTAAATGGAAGGCAGAGGAAGAGATTTGCCCAAGGAAGCAGGACAAGCCTGCTGCAAACTGAAGTGACAACTCAGAACTCCCTATCTRTACCTTAAACAGAGGGTATTGCTGTCCTCTTGGTTAAAAAGTGGCACAACAATTCCATTTTCTTATTCCACTGACATTCARTGGACAGGGACATTTCCCCATCTGCAGAATAACCCATGCTAACAGGTAATTCAAAACCACTGCTTTATATGATTTTGTGAGCTAACTTTGCCTCTTGTAAAAATCACAGTATRTGACCTACTGTGAGAGCAGAACTGCAAAGAAGTTAATGAGAGCAGGCTGCTTTGGAGATGTAAAGTTACAATGAGGAAAGAGTTTGGGCCATAAATCCACATTATGAGCAATGACATTAATTTATTTTGCATAAATGTATAGAAATATGTGATTAGTGAAAATGTAACACATACCATTCAAAACTGTGAATCTTACCTCTCACTTAACATCCTTAGGTTGCTAAATACTTCTGGGATATTTTTATTCTGAATTTCTACAGGGGTAATTTCTCCAGTTCCTTTTCTTTTAGGAACATGTCACAAGTATGACTGAGCCGGGATTGTGTTTTACTACTCAGCAAAACTGATTTCCTTTCTGTTTTTTATTGGGTGATTACTCCTGTAGATGTTACTGGGGATGGGCATAATTGTAATTGGCTATCGTAATTAGAAGAAATGAGTAATAAATTGTGCAACATCACATCCAAAACCATTGACTTCATATATCTTAACTAAATCCTGTAATTCCTTGTGGAATTTCAGAGATCCCTACAGGAACCCATTCCCTGTTCCTCAGTACTTCAGCCACAGATGGCATTTGGGTCAACAATATGACTGCCAATAATTTAATTGCTTTATATTGCAGCCATTATAGCCACTTGTGGAAASTATAATGAAAGAAATGGTTTCAAATGCCTGGCTTTTGACAGTGCCTGCCTCATGCAGACACTTGGAAGGGCAGAAAGAKCAAATACATGAAACATGAAGCAAACATACCTCCAGCTGTAAGAACGACAGGTTCTTCAAGTCTGGTGAACATCAAGAGACGTGTGGAGGGGATCTTGATTTCTCTTTAGTTTCTGAAAGACAGTGCACCCACAGCTAAGGAAACATTTCAYACACARGCTYTGTTGGTTTCTGTAAGCAAARCTGAAGAATATAAAGCTGGTTCTATATGAAAAGTGGGGCAGAACTATGGCTGTGTGCCAGACAATAAGAAAAAAACCTACAAAACTTTGTGAAAGTGATAATCATTTGTGACAAAAAAAAGAGAGTAAAATTAGATCCAATCCCAGAGCCAGACAATTATTTCAGTAATGGAAGGGTATCATACACTAAATGTATATTTAAATGTTTTATATAAGCTACAAAAATAAAAAATCATTACTACAGGAAGCCAGTAATTTTGATTCCACAACTGCACAAAAGACTCTATACAATATATATTCAAAGAGAGAGAAAACAAATAGTTGTTCTTCCTGGTAATGAAAGTTGAGTAAGAGTATGCAAATTATAGATTAGCTTGTACTTTTGGTAAGTATTTTTAGTAGCCACATAGGAAAACATGAACAAATTAAGTTGTCAGGAATGCTAAGCACTCCTTTTAAGCCAGAGAGAACCCAGTGGAAAAATCCATTTATGTTTATTCTGTTTCTGCAGGTCCCTGTGTCCACCACCCCAAAACTCTGCATGATTTAATGATGCATAGGTTGCTTTCTCAACTCCCTAGCAAAAACACTGTCAGTGCAATGTAAGAGCAAAGGACTTGAAAAGAGACCAGAAACATTTCTTCTTACAGTAACAGATTATTCATGGTTGTTGTCAAGCCAGCCTAGAGGTTGATGACTAAAAAAAAATCAACAAAAAAGAGAACCCAAGTCCTTCCTTTCAAAAGTTTTCCTTCCTTGTTCCCATGTATTTCCTTCAGCAGCCAGCCCAAAAAAAGCGTGCAATGAACAAAGTTCACCTTGCTCTAAACATTTAAAACCACTTKAAATTTTCATGCAAAAGTACAGAATGAAACCCCAACAATTATGGAAATCTCAGMCTCACCCAACTGATGGAYCAGGTAGAAAGGAATGAAAAATGAAAGGAATTAATCTTCAAAAACCAGTTTAATTCTACCGAGGGCTATCAACAATATAATGCAATATAATTGYATAGTTAATTCATGACACCATTAGCTAATGGGGAGTTTAGGTGTGTATTTTTGTGCCAACATGTCTGAATGGCTTTAAAAACTCTATTTAATCTCAGTTTTCTAGCGTTAATAATTCTTGTTTTGGGAATGATTACATTTCTGTAGTTACAAYTTATTTACTGTATTGCCATAACACTTAGGAGCTCTAATCGTGCCCAGGAATATACCATGTTAGAGGATGTAAAAACATAAATAAAAAAAGAGTGCAGCTTAAACACACTGTGAGCACGCGGTGAATAGAGAATGATGGAAAAAAAAAAAAGTAAGTTTAGCATGTCGGCTTCCAAACTGAGTTCAAAAAATATTTTTTCCCACACCTGAGAGGCAGAATGAAAGCAAACACAGAGCTATTTATCCCAAAACAAAACAAGTGGGTGCTGGAAATTGGTGTCAGGAACTGTTGAGAGTTGTCATCTCATAATGAATCATAGGTGAGGTAGTCCAAGAACGACCTTGAAAGCGAATCAGGACAGAAAGTAAAGAAACGTGTGGTCAAAATTACTGGCTRGGGAAATGATCTTTGCTGTTGCATTACAGGAAAAGGATTATTTTTACACTTGACATGACTGGTACGCACAAACTCGTAACTCAAATAAAACGTACCTTTGGCGGGGACACTTTTATTAAGAGTGGGAAGGCACCRGGAACAGCGTTTGTTGCCAACACCCTGCCCTGCCCTGCAGTTTGAGCACCCCTCTGTGAGGACAYAGGCGAGCCGGCAAAAGGAGGAATTAATTACCGGAGGAACAAAGTGTTGGGGAAGTGGGTAAAGGACTGGAAGCGGCTCCCCGCCCTCCAGCCTCTCGAATGGCAGGGCAGCCGTACGTGTAATAACACCCAGCGCTGGGTTTTATCGATACAATTAATCTAGATGGAGCAGAGATTTTTTTTACGGCACGGAAGTGGCCATTAACCGTGAAACAGAATTAATTTGCTGTTCACTCTTCGTATTTTGACGTAAACCCGAGGAACTGTGTCAGCGGCCTGCTCGGGTCGCACAGGGGAAAGGTTGCACAGCAGTCGCAAGAATAACGCGGATTGTTACCAAACAATCCCAAACCCCGCTGAGACCGGCACCGGGCAATGCCGAACCCGGGACAAGAGTGCAGTGACACAGCAGCGTTTCGAAAATAACGCACTGCATGTCACCAACACGGCGCTGCGTCTGTCAGCGCAGGAAGCGGGGGCTGAGGGGGCTGTGAGGGGAKCTCKGAGGGTTGTGAGGGCTTCGAGAGCTCTGAGGGTGCTGTGGGGGCTTGTGAGGGTGCCCAGGAGGCCATGAGAGAATCTGTGGGGGCTTTGAGGGAATCTGTGAGAGCTTTGAACGAGCGGTGGGGCTATGAGAGAATCTGTGAGGGCTTTGAGGGGCTCTGAGAGAATCTGTGAGGGCTTTGGGGCTATGAGAGAATCTGTGAGGGCTTTGAGGGGTTCTGGGGATATGAGAGAATCTGTGAGGGCTTTGAAGGAGCGGTGGGGCTGTGAGAGAATCTGTGAGGGTTTTGATACGCTCTGGAGCTATGAGAGAATCTGTGAGGGCTTTGAGGG
>CADDXX010000614.1:25675-39524 GCA_902810485.1 Alauda arvensis
GGGGCTATGAGAGAATCTGTGAGGGCTTTGACAGAATCTGTGGGCGCTGTGAGGAGGCTCTGGACGCTGACACGATGTGTTAGTGCGTGACGGAGAGCGAGGCAGAGGCGCGGGGTGGAACATGGCGCCCTGAGGGGTCACGCGCGGCCCCGCTGACGCCCCCCCGCTCGCGCTCGCGGGTTGTTTACTTCCTCCGCGGCGCACGCTCCGCCCCCACACCCCTGCCGGCGCCCCGCCCCCGCCCACGCGCCCTCCCCGCCGGCCAATGGCAGCCGCCGCCAGCCCCGCGCGCCAGGGGCGGGCCCCGCCCCGAAGGAACCGGGCGAACGCAACGTCAGCCGGTAGCGCTCGTCAGCCGGYGCTTTGCGCTCATTGGCCRAACGGCCTGCCCATCTTCTCARTGCCCCGCCTTTCCCTTTACTCTCGCCGCCGAATACACGGCTCGCCAGCCTGGCCTCCCCCGGCTGTGTGTGTGAGGCGCGGATTGGCTGGCGGACCGACCGCTCAACGCTCCTGCCAATCACGGTTGGCCCCGCCTCTTTTCCTAGCACAGGACGCACCCCTCCAGCTCGCCGCCAGCCCGGCGCGGCCGCCGCCTCCCATTGGTCCGCCGCGCTGCCCATCCGCCGCAGCCCCGCCTCACCGGACAGGCCGCAGCGGAGCCCGCCYCTCGCCSCCGCCCATTGGCTCGCTGGCCAAGGCCCGCCGTTCCCTATTGGCTGTGCGGCTGCCACTCTGGCGCGCGGCCCGGCCGGCTCGCGCTGCCCCCCTCGCCCCGCGCGCCCCTCCCGCCGCGGCCCCGCCCTCGGCGGAGTCACGTGATGTTTTCGCCGCGGTGCCGCCGCCGCCCGTGAGTGCGAGCGGCCGGAGCGGCCGGGGCAGCGCCGAGCGGGCTGGGGGCGCAGCACGCACCGCCCGCTTCCCATGCGCGGGGYGCTTCTCCGGTGAGCGCGGATTCCCGCTGCCCGCCCTGTGCCCCGGCGGCACCGGACCCTGCGTGGCCCCTAAGATGGCGAGCGGGATGAATGGCCCGGGCGGCGGCGGCGGCGGTGGCGGCGGCAGCGAGGAGGAGCCGGGGGCCCGGCACACGGGAGGCGGAGCCGCGCCCCAGCAGGAGCCCGGCGTGCTCGGCGCGGTGGCGGGCGAGGGGGAGCCGGCGGCGGGCGAGGGCGGGCGCTGCCCGTCCCCTCAGCCGCACCACCTGCTGCTGCTGCTGCGGCGCTCGCCCAGCGCCTCGCTGTGCCCGGCGCCCGAGGCCGCCCCCGCGCCGGGCCGGGCCGTTCCCTCGGCGGGCCGCGGCGGGCAGCCCCCCCCGGCGGGCCGCGGCGCCGGCGAGGACGTGAGGAAATGCGGCTACCTGCGCAAGCAGAAGCACGGGCACAAGCGGTACTTCGTGCTGCGGGCCGAGAGCCACCTGGCCCCCGCGCGGCTCGAGTACTATGACAGCGAGAAGAAGTTCAAGAGCAGCCTGCGGGCGGCGGGGGCCGGCGGGGCGGCCGCGCTGTGCTGCCCCCCGCCCAAGCGGGTCATCCCCCTGTACCAGTGCTTCACCGTGAGCCGCCGCGCCGACGCGAAGCACAAGCACATCATCGCCCTGTACACCAAGGACGAGTACTTCGCCATGCTGGCCGAGAACGAAGCCGAGCAGGAGGCCTGGTACCAGGCCATCAGCGAGCTGATGAATCAGAGCAAGAGGGGCTTCCTGGAGCAGGAGGACCAYGCCGATCAGCAGGTGGACGAGGATGATGAGCACTACGGGGCGGCCCTGAGGCCCGGCACCGTGTTCAAGGAGGTGTGGCAGGTCAACGTGAAGCCCAAAGGCTTGGGACAAACGAAAAACCTCACTGGAGTGTATAGGTTGTGCCTCTCCAGCAAAGCCATCCACCTGGTCAAGCTGAACTCGGAGGTGCCCTCTGTGCACTTGCAGCTCATGAACATTCGCCGCTGCGGGCACTCCGAGAACTTCTTCTTTATTGAAGTGGGCAGATCTGCCTCTATCGGGCCTGGAGAACTCTGGATGCAAGTGGATGATTCTGTTGTTGCCCAAAACATGCACGAGACTTTTCTGGATACCATGAAAGCTCTAAAGGCCTTTGCAGAGTTCAGGCCCCGAAGTAAGAGCCAGTCTTCTGGTGGTGGCAGCGGTACCAATCCCATCTCCTTCATCACCACCAGGAGGAACTTGGGCAACCTTCCCCCCAGCCAGACAGGCCTGCAGAGAAGATCTAGAACTGAGAGCGTTGCTGGAGGGACTCCTCCTACCACCAAAAGCAACAACTCCTATCGCTTCAGAACGTCCAGTGAAGGGGAAGGAACCATGACCAGACCTTTCAGGTCAGTGACTGGSAGTCTGATCCACCTGAACACTGCAAGGATGAATCTGGGCCGGCAGGAAGGGAGTGCAAGGTACGTGAGGGCTGCTTTCAGCTCATCTTACCACACCAGGTCTGCTTCGCTGCCTGTCTCTCATTTTCCCTCCACCACGAGTCCCATCAGTGTTTCTTCCAGCAGTGGCCATGGTTCTGCTTCGGACATGCTGACCAGGCCTTCCAGCTCATCTGTGTGTGGTTCCCCAAGTGATGGGGGGTTCATCTCTTCCGATGAGTATGGCTCCAGCCCTGGAGATTTCAGGTACTTCAGAGTGAGGAGTAACACRCCAGATTCCCTGGGGAACACACCACCAATCAGAGAGGAGAACTGCCTGAGTGAATACATGTCCATGAATAAGCAACAGGGAGATGATGGCTCAAGAGATGATTATATGGAGGCTGAGAAATGTTTCAGGAAAAGAACTTACTCTCTGACAAAGCCAACTTCCATAGCAGTGCAGCAGAAAACAACACAAACCACAGCTTTGCTGGATGAAGATCCTGCGGGCAATCACGGGCGATTGCTTTACTCTGAAACACCAAAATTGAAAGATGAATTGGAGTACAGTGACACTAACCTTGATTCCATGTGTAACCAAAGCAGGAGTAAAGCCAGGGATGATGGGTACATGCCAATGATGCCAGGAGTTGCATCCTCTCTGTCCAGCACCAGCGATTATTTGCCAATGACTCCTAAAAGCGTGTCTGTTCCAAAACAGATCAACAACTCATGGTCACCATCTCAGGTTGACTCCCGGGGCTACATGATGATGTTTCCAAAGGACAGCTCCTCACCTGTACGGAGCCCTTTAACTGGATTTGCTTCTAAAGGAAGTAATGAGAAGATTGTAAACAACGAGTACATGGATATGTCACCTGGTAACTCAGTCCCAAAGCACCCTGGGGATTCGAATTACATTCATACCAATTCTGTTTCCAAAGGTTTTAGTTCATATTTTTCTTTGCCCCGAAGCTTTAAGGCGTTATCAGGACAGAATGGTGACCACAGCGAGTACGTCCCCATGTCTTCACCTGGCAAACTCTTGTATGACACGCCAGAAAACGGGAAGGGGGGCAGCAGTGAGACCCTGGCTAATGGCATCTCCAAATTACCGACGTTGAAGGGTTCCAGTGAAGGGCTTGTGCAGAGCAGGGCTGCCAGGCCCACGCGGCTGCCCCTGGGGACGAGGGGCAGTAACACCATCCCCAGGATGTACGACCGCACGGTGCCCCCCGAGCCCGCCAGCCCCGGCGAGTACATCAACATCGACTTCARCGAGAAGGCGAGCAACACGCCCTACTCCTTGTCTGCAGAGGGGTCTCCATCATCCCTGGGCTCCAGCAGTGACCACAGGCAGTCCCCGCTCTCTGATTACATGAGCGTTGACTTGGAYGTGCAGTCCCCGAAGGCGGCGAAGGACCTGTCCAACTCCCTGACAGACATCTCCATTTATGCAAGTTCCAGTATYCCTAGAAACCCACCCAACCCCGACTATGCCAGGCTGTCCTTTGGTGCTGCTTGTGTTAGCACGGCGAGCAGCAGGACTGATGACTACACGGAGATGACGTTCAACATGGCAGCAACGCCACCCAGGCCGTTTGGCAGCGAGTCTGACAGTGCTGGCAAGATGGGCAGTCCCTCCTCCATCGTTAACAGACTCTGCATTGTTGATCGATACCCTGGCAGCAGTGGCTTCTCTGTCCCTGGCTCTGAGCCTCCTGTAGGGCCCAAAGTGATCCGAGCTGACCCTCAAGGCAGGAGGAGGCACAGCTCTGAGACSTTCTCCTCTGCTGGGACTGTCACCACCTCATCCTCCTTCTTCACCGACAGTAGCAAAAGACACAGCTCTGCCTCCTTCGACAACGTGTGGTTGAAACCGGATGAAAGCATTTCTGATGGCCAGGAGGGCAAAATGTCCAGGGATACCTCAACTGGATTTCAGAATGGCTTAAACTACATAGCCCTGAATCTGCGTGATGAGCCTGGGAGCTGCGAGGCAAATACCCCAGCCTGCCATCTGCAGAATGGTACTTCAGGTTTGGACAGTGGAGCTTACGTAAGCATAGATTTCAGCAGATCAGATGGGCTCAAGTGTAACGCTGCGAGAAAAGGTTGGTAACTTGAAAAGCACTTCCCCTTTCATGCTTGCTTAACCAGAGGAATTAGATTGTCTGCTTAGCTCTGTCTTCAGAGTGGGGTRAATGCTTTTTATAATCTCCTGTGTTATTCTAGTACAACCAGTTTGGTTGTAGTGCAGCATCTGAACCACTGAACAGCAGTGGAAGGGGATGTGGTCCTTGGCCTRAAGGATTKSTGTGCCTCTTCTAGGTCTTATCAAACTGCCACCTGCCTTTTTTCTTTATTATTAATACTTTTGCTAGCATAAGCATTAATGGTATTTCATGTTGTGAATTCTTGTCCTGAGGTTATGGTAGCTTTTGCCTTCACTTCTGTTTTTTCCCCTTCTTAGAACTAGATGACTCTTCATTTTTTTTTTTTCCTGAACTGAAATGTTTGCATTTTGAAAGCTCAAAACGGCTAAATTTGGTTTAGACCTCAAAACTTGAGGCTTTAAATATWTTTKTTCCTTTTTATTGTAGTTGAAGTAGAGATTATAGCGTTTTTTTTATCTGCAAACGTACCCGGATTTATTTAGCTGAATCTTATGTAAACAGAGCTCAGTTTTCTTTCCCTTGAAGGTTTTGGTGGAGCTCTGATTTCCACAGCATCCTCGTGTCCTCTGAGGACCTGGCTGAGCAGTGTGGAGGGGGCTTCACATTCCCCAGCTGGGGAATGAGCAGAGCTGAGCTCTGACCTTTTCCTGGGCTGTGCCTTTGGTGTGGCAGCTGGGGATGCCTTGAGGAGAGCAGGCTCTGAGCAGTGTCTGCACCTCTGAGACCTGGCAGGGGAGGCTGCTGCCTTTTAAATCGTCAGGGGTCTGAGCCAGCAGCGAGGYGATGCATTAAATGAAGGTGTTGCAGGTGGGGAGGAAGAGCAGGGGAAGGAGGAGGCTTCACTTCACCTGCTAAGCTCTCTGTTGGGAGCAGAGGCAGTGATCAGTGGTGCTGTGCATGTCCCCTGGCTGGGCAGTGCTGTGTGTGTGTGTGTGAGTGTGTGAGAGCTGTGCTGCAACTCTGCAGCAGAGCCATCAGCRCTGCCTCGCTGCCAGTGACCCACTGAACTCCTGACAGCAACCCACCCTGCTGCCAGAGAGCCATTCCTGCTGCAAATGATGCTTTCCTCTCTTCATATAGTCAGTATTTATAGTCAGTAATTGTTGGAGCCTAAAAGAAAATATTTAATCGTGGTTGGACATTGATATTTGTCCACTCTGTCCACAGATAAAGCAGTAAGAATTCAGTAGCAGTAAAACTGCTGCTGACTTTTATATTTGTAATATTTTTAGCACAATCTGAAACACTGGAAGGATTTTTTTCCYCCTTAGTTTTGCTTTAAAACAAAGCTTGTGAAGGTGGAAGGCATTGCAGGAGCTGGAGTTGTGCAGGCTTTGCTGGTGGAAGGTCTCAGCCTGACTCAGCTTGCATGCCATTCAGTCTGGCAGCACTGCTTGGGGCTGCTCAGAAATGTGTGGTTTGCCTTCGTGGTTTTTTTTCCTCTGCTTTGTTTTGTTGGTTGGAATCAAATTTAGAAGATGTTGAAAGTTGCCAGTCCAAGGAGTGCTTTCTTCCAAAGTCAGTCTTTCAGCACTCCAAAGATTTGTCTGCTCAATCTGCACTCAGGGGCACACTGATTGCTGCAGCTGATTTCTGTTTGCTTTTTCGTGGTTGTTTTCTTTTTTAAAGCACCTCCAAAACCAGCAGAATTTTTAACTTGATCTTATTCCCCTCATATGACTAAAATCTRTGTTATGAAGTGAAATTTTTTACAGAGTTAAGACGAAAAAAGAACAAAGATGTTTTCCTTTCASCTGTAAATATTACATTGAAAAACACTTTACAGGAGATAGTGTGTTTAGAAATTGTATTTCTGATAAGCATTTTGCTTATTTTCACATCTGAAATCCTATCCCTGAGCTATAGCAAGCACAGTTTGAGAACTCTGTGTTCTTCAAACAGCTTATTGGTTTCTATGGCAATAAAGCTTTTATTTTAATATTTAAAAAGTTTCCTGTAATCCAGAAAAACATTTTCACATTCCATTAAGTAGTGAAGATGAAGCTTCACTCTGAAACCTGCTGTCTGCTGAAGAGGTGCAGTGTGCCTTTAGGTAATTGATATTTTTAATACTTTTGGAGCCTTACTGCATTTCACTTCTTCACTCTCCCAGCCTGGAGAAGTGCTCTGTGCCTAAATCCATTCCTAAGGAGAATATYTGGCAGATGGATTCACCTTTTATTTCCTAGAAAGGATCTCTGCCATCTGYACTCAGTTCTGTCAGGTAGAGATGTTCCTCTCTCCTCCCTGAACCAGGGTTCTGTTGGAAGGAAAGCCCTTCCCGGCTGGAGATTGTTTGCTTTTTGCTTTTGTTTTTGTTTGCTTAAATGGCAGATCGTGTTCTGTGACTCAGCTGTGTTCTGCACAGTGCCCAGGGTGCTGGAGTGATTTCCAATGCATCACTGCTCCCTCATTGTCATTCCCAAACTACTTCTGCTTCAGCTTCACTGATGTGAATCCAGCTTTTTTTTTTTTCCCTTCTCCATTCATGACATGAGCATGGAGGAGGGGGAGAGCACAAACTCAGAATGGTGACTAAGCCTGACTTGCTATTAAACTTTTTTTTTGGGGGGGTTTAGGCAAAGCTGAGCTCAGTTTTTACGTTGATAATGRACAAAAGAATGTCAGATCCTGATGTTCAGTGCTTGCAGTTTAAGGAGGTCATTAGCAAAACAATTTCATCATGAAATTGTTACACAATATTGAAGCAAGTGGTTTGCAGTTTTGATTACATGGGTCTGAGTCATGACATTTTGTGCTAGGAGTACAGAACACTAAAGCTACTTCAAACAGGGCTTAGCTAATGTACACCTCGTTAYTGGGCCTTRCAGAAACTCRGCAGGATAATGAGAATGGGCAGTAATAAAATGCATAATGAGTCCTGGATAATGCAAGTTTCTTCAGTCTTAATTAGAAATATACCTGCAAAGATACCCTGGACTCAAAAAAAACCCCAACTGTTTGGAGTAAATGGGATGTTCAGYTTAATAACAACTGAGCTCTTCTACACCCACTCTTCAGTCTTATCTCTGCTCTCTGATACTCTGACATTATGCTGAGATATTATTGAAGATGTTCTCTGAAGTGCAGGATTAGAATAGAATTGTTCCTCACCTTTTTAATCTCCCCTGTGCTAGGCTGAGTGTGCTGAGAGGACTGAGAGGAAGGAAAACAACAACAACAACAACAACTTAAAGCAAAAACTTCTGCTCCAAATTGTCCAAATCSTTTCTGGTAACTTGCACATTTCAAAATCTTGAAGGATACAAGGAACAATATGCACTTTGAGAGATTCAGAAGCTGAAAGTTTTAGCTATTACTAATATAGCAAATTACAGTTTATGGGATATGAAGCAAATAACCACTCCTTCTGGGTTTCTAAGTAGTGGTTTCAGAGTTTGTTTCAAACTGAGCCTCTTCTGTATTGGCAGAACACTTAAGGCAGGGGCCCATTTAAAAATAATTTGAAGAACTCAAGTGCAGCAACATCCAAATGCTGCTGTGTGCCCCACATCTTTGAAGTAGTGCTGGGGTAATAATTCTTTAAAAAACACCCAAACAGCTCCARCCATTTTAATCCTGCTGTAACAGATGCCACTTTAATAATATTGGGTAACTTACAGCCATGCTTAAAAATGAAAATAATTTCTTCTTGAGTAGTGTGTGAGCTGCTGAAGGCACAGCAGATTTTTGCCATGTGGCGTGGGAGGGAGTTAATGATGACATATTTGACCAAGAATCAGTTTGGTTTTCCTTGTACTTTGGTGAGAAAGGCTGAAACAAGAATACATCTCCCTGCCATTGAAAGAGAATGCTTGCTTGGAATCAGTGTTGAAAYACTTCTGGAAATCAGCTCCCCAGACTTTAAATTTGTAATTGCAGCTGATGGTGACATTGGTCTTTTTGAAAATCTCAAACCTTTTGCCTGTAGGTGTGAAAGCATTGGCTGCAGGGAGGTCTGGGAGTGATCCAGCACAGCCCCAGAGTAATTTTTATGCCTATTTTGGGGCTTGTTTTGTTTTTTATATTAAAATTTTTTGTTGAAATCTTAAATGCATTATTTACCCTTTTACTCTTCCTCAACAACTTCAGATTTTCCCCTCCTCCCTTGCTGTGTGAGGTGCCCTTGTTCCCCTGCAGGCTGCACTCCTTTCCAGAGGCTCTRTCCCACATTCCTGCCTCTTTCTGTGGGGTTTTTGTCTGTCCAGTGGTGTGTTAGCAGTMGGTAGAGTTTGGCTTTGCTTTTCTCTCAGTATGATCTTTTTTATTTTCTATGAAAGGATCTTTAATACCTTTTGATTGCTCAGGGGAGGATTTCTRCCTTGAGGTTTGGGTGGTACTAAAAGGAGCTCTCAGTGCTGTGTTGTGCCTTGGTGTGTGTGCTGTGTTTGTGGGTCTGTGGTGCTCCCAAATCCAGCCTGCATTCTGCTGCCTGCTCTAACGAGTTTGTTTTTCTGAGCTGAAGGAGGAAACAAACTCCTGCCTTCTATTTTAGGTGCTGTTGTGATCAAACGTGGCATTCTTCAGCTCAGGGGAAAATGGAGTGATAAAACTGGAAGGCAGGTGTGAGAGTGGAGCTTTCTGGGATGCACAATTCCTGCTGTTTGCTCCTAAAAATGGCCTGTTACCTTACAGTGCATCCTTAAATGTTGTGTAAAGGCTTGGCTGGAGAKCTGCACCCTGAAAATCTGCTGTTTACCTGTTTTTGGTTKAAGTTCCACACCTCCACAGCAGTGCCATGACCAAATTGCACTGCTGTCCTGCAGGTTTGGACAGGGGGAAATGCAGAAGTGTGTTCCAGTTCAGTCMRGCCCTGCCAGTCCCTGAAGGTCACCGAGGCTTAGGGATGGGTTATGATTTACCTGAGAGCTGTGATCAGGSAGGGATTTCTCACATACTTGAGGGCAGTGGCAAGACAAAGGTAAATGAGGCTGACTCATCAAAGGCAGCTCCGAGGTGTTGCTGAGGATCTTATCTCAGTGAGCATGAGCATACACAGGTGTTTGCATTCGTGGGGGTTCTGCTTCAGGTGGAGCATAACCCCAGGAACAGCAGAATTAGGGGATTTAGCAAGAATTTTGTGCCCTCTTCCAGTCATGAGCTGCATCTTAAGGGCCAGAGGTTGCTGATTKCCAAACATTATTTTTCTGCTGGTTTAAATCCATGGTTGATGCAAACCTGTGTGTGTTTAGTGTACCAGTGATTGGTGAGTTAAGTGGGAGATTAAAAAATAATCTTTTTAGTTCTTCCAAGAAGAGAGAGTTTTTGAAAGAAGAAATTACTGTAGTTAAKATTTGGCTGGAATTCCAAGGTAAARMTACAACTTAATGTGACTCAAGAAAATTGAAAACTTGAATAAAATAGTGCTAAAGGTAAATAGGGGTTGTATTCACTGCACAGCATATGTGTGTTATGAACTTCTATAAATACCAAACTGAATTATTWTTTAGGCCATGAAATAGATAAGAATAGTACTTCCTTTCTGCTGGGCTATGGAAGGCTGATAAATGCACTGCCTGCTTGGAGAAAGGTTTCCTTTTTAGAACAGGATTCTGTGCAAACACTGAGAATATCAAAATGCTTTTTTTTTTGTGTTCTGGAAATTGTAGGAAGCACTATCAAAAGGGCTGCAAGAAATGATTAAAGTTGGTTTCTGAGTTCTTAACATTTGCTTTTTATTGTGTGAAGTGCTCTGGGAGGCCTTTTGTACTATATTTCACTATGGGATTTTTTTGGGGTGGGTGGGATTTGAGTGTTTTTAGAACGTTTTTAAACTGCAGGTTGTGGTGAGCAGGAAATCAGTTAGAAATGAGATGAAAAAAAGGAGCAGATTGGATCTTGAGGTCATTCAGACATTAATTATTACGTCAGAGGCTGTTAATGAGTGTGGAGCTGCAGCCAGGACAGGATCCCAGCAGCCAGGACAGGATCCCTGCAGCCAGGATCTCTCCAAACAGGATCTCCACCTGTGGTGGAACCTGAGCAGGATGTGGATGCAGGTCCCTGGAAGGTGCCACAAGTGGAAATGTGTTGGTCCCTCTCCCAAGGAGCTCACAGCTCCAAGGTGAAACTCCGGAGATGGATGAAACCTGCTGTGGTGGGGAGTGAGATGGAGATCAAGGCTGCTGCCATTGGCAGGTGCTGATAAGAGCCTGGSAGAGATAAAGGGCTGCAGGAGGGGAGGCTGGGAGAGGCACTGGGGAGGGAGCAAGGGAAGGCAGTGAGCTCCAMACACAGCAGTTGGAATGGTTTAAAGGAACTGGAGAGGATGAGGTGAATGTCAGAACACTGGCCAGGATGTCCCAGGGTTTACTGCTCCTGTTTAGATGTGGAATGTGATTATTTCTGTTTTTATTTCTGTCTCTGACAGTCACTTATGGCACCACAGGTGAAAGAAAAGGTAGTGCTGAATGCCTGCAGATCCTCTGCCCAGTCTGGCCCCAGCTCTGCTTGGCAGCCCCTGGTTTGTGTAGGGGAAGAGATAACAAATCTTATCTCATTTCTCCAGGCCATGTGGAGGCAGTGCCCTCCTGTGCCACACTTGCCCAGTTGGGTGGGCAGAAGGAATAATCAGGGTTTGTAACATTTCCTGTGTGTCCCAACACTTCCCTTTTGGAGCAGGGCTCCTGTTCCCATCTGTCCTCACTGGGAAGCTGGGTCWCACCTCGCAGGGGTTTTCCTGCACTTCCCAGGATCTCCAGCTCCTTTCAGAGCTGTTTGCTGTGCTGTTTATTTGCAGACAGTCCCCAATGCAGGAGCACAGACAGGAAATGATTCCTCCCTGCTGGCACTCAGGGCTCTGACCTTTGGAATGGGAGCAGAGGGAATTGCAGCAGGTGCCATTCTCCTAAAGCACACAAACAACTTGGTTTTTTTTTTGGCTAAAATTTACCTGGATTTTCTGTGGCTCAGGTCAGGTGCAGTAACTCAGCCACACTCTGTGAGAATGCTTCTGCAAAAGCAGAACCTTCTTTTCCTTCTTCTGCCACACGAAAATCTGAAATTCTGAACTGTGTGTTTTGAGTGGAGAAGAGTTAATTGTTAATGTTGTGTTACATTGTAATAAAATGTAATTAAAAACCTCCAAATAAACAAACTCAAACCTCCAAAAACCTCTTGTCAAGCTGTCCAGTGCAGTTTGAGCTGGTGTTAGACCTCTGCCAAAACTGCAGGCAAGTTTACTGATTCTGGGAATAGTATCAGCACAAGGGATGGCTTTAGGGAGTGTGCATAAAGCCTTCCTAGAAACAGCCCTGCTGTTTATTCAAACAGGGAGAAAAGGCACTGCTGCAAGAGATAAGGCASTGCTGCAAAGTGAGCAGGAATTAGCTGAGAGCATGGGAGAGGTTTTCARCTCCTGGAATTGCTGAGCACTAAAATAGCAATGGTTTGAGTGAACAATTGTGCATGAAGTTTATTTGTAAGAGTGACTTTGCCCTCTGAATTTTAGAAATGCATCTGTGGATGGAGCTGAGGTTTGGATAGAACAGCCCAGTGCAGGGTGCAATGCAATGAAAACTCAGAGCAGTTCATTTCTGCTGCCTGGAAAGGGGTTTTTTTCTCCCCAGAGTTTTTTTTCCTGCTTGTTTGTGATGATCAGTTATCAGATTTTTGGTAGATTGAGGAGATTTTCCTGGAAGAGCTCGTGGCAGTCCAGGAAGAGCTCTGTGTTTACTACAAGTGAAAGTTCTGCCTGATCTGGCCAGGTTTTATTTGGTGGCATTTTTGTTCTGTTCAGGATGTGCAGAGTTTTGGGGAGATGCTGCAGGGAGGTCCCAGGCTCTCCTCTGGTTTCTGAGGAATTCCATGAATTATTTCTGCCCAGAGTTCCCTGATGCTCTTGCTTTAGAGTTGCCATTAAATTTAGAACTTAAACAAGCTTGGGGTGTTTTTTTTTCTCTTAAGCCCTTCCCCTCCAAATGTCTGAAATGTAATTTGTTGTTATTTTCTGAAAGTGTTCACAACATTTCAGGTAAATACTGAGTTCTGCCACGTGGGATTGGCTGATTCAAGCAGCTGGTTCAGAAAGTTTTGGGGATGTGCTTGGAGAGATTAGAAAAACTTGTCCAGCAGCTTTCAGGTGTGCAAGGCGTGGAGGAAGAATGTCCTGACAAAAGCAGAGSCAGTTTTTGAAGTTCCTTTTATGTGAGTTTACAGCTCCACAGCAAGGAGAGGGTGGGGGGATGCTGCTGGAGTTAATTTTTATTGAGTAGCAGTTTAATACAGAAGCTTTAACTGTTTGAATGTTTGACTTTGCCTGCACCACTGAGGTGTGATTCACTGCAGGCTGTGGTGCACATTTTCATCCCTTGCTCTTACAACAGAACAGTATTTCTCTGAAGAGGAAAATGATTTCAGAAATAACAACTGCAGTTGGCTTTGGTGAAAACAAAGCCATTGCTGAGCTCTGGGAGCACCAAGCAATCCCAGTTTGTGTGATCTTACAGTGTCTGAAATGACACAAACAGAGATTCTGAGTTGTGGCTGGAGTTTGGCCCTTTCTTCCTTTAATTGAGGAAAACAAAGTTACTGAATTTTGCAATCACTGAAATACTTGAAAAATGAAACACAGCAACCTTGGTGAGGGCTGGGTAGGGTTAAAAGGGGCTTTCTCCTGAAGTGGAAGAAACTTTTAAACTCTCTGCACTTCCAGGCTGTGCCAGCCCTGCCTTTGCCTCAGTGTCTGGGGCTGGGATGGGGCAGGGCTGAGCTTTGGTCTTCTCTTTTCTTTCCTTCTTTCTTTTGGAGTTACAGCACTTGGAACTGGACAGAAATCTCCAGCACAGGGTGGAGTCAGTGCCTCACACCTCATGATTGGGTGTAAATAAACACCCAGGTGTGCATCATTTCACAGAATCCTTGTTCTTTACATGGACATCCTTTCTTCAGCATCTCCCTGAGATCTCCAGCAGTGAGCTGTGATTTCCCTGTGCCCCACCAGAAGAGCATGGGCAGCATTAATCCCCAAAKCCTTGCTGTGTTCAGGGCCCTGTGCTGCCTTTGCTGTGTGGTGAATGTTCCCTCACTGCGGCTCCAGCAGGGAGCTGGCTCCGTGGGCCTTTGAGGGAAAATGGAAATGACATTTCTGGAKCTGTTGTTTTCTGAAGACCAAACCTCTTGCCCTCGTTGTTCCTCAGTGAGAGCAGCTGCTGTTCCCTTCTTGCTGTAGTGCAGGGAAACATCCTGCAGGGATGTACCTCAGACCTGGCACAGGTGAGACACCTGCCTGGCAGGGACAGTGCCCAGTCCTGCCTGGGAGGATACAAATGCTGGGAKATGGGATGGGAKSKGWSCYRYYCCWSTCC
>CADDXX010000614.1:39606-61021 GCA_902810485.1 Alauda arvensis
GMWGGGATGGGATKGGAGCTGTCCCACTSCTGTCCCTGTGCCCTGTCACCCTGCAGTGCCTCTCCTGTGCTTGCCCCGTTGTTCCTGCTGCCCTCAGGATCTGGGAGTGTCCCCTGCCTCTGCAGCTCTCCCCCTGCAGAGCAGAGGCTCTGTGTGCTCTCCTCCCTAGAAAACCTTTTTCTCTGACAGAACTTACATCTGAAATGTCACTGACTTTTTCTTTTCCCCCTCCTTTCCAGACTGATTGCATTGCCATGGAAACCATTGTTGGAAGAGAAGACTTTTCTGCTGGTAACTCCAGAAACTGTGTGGTGCTTTTGGAAGCAAAGCTCAGCTCCAGCCAGCTTCTTTCATTTCCACCAGCACGGACATGGACACACACATCCTYTTAATTGGCTTTTTTTCATGGACATCAGCTCTCTACAACTGAATTCATCTGAATTGACCTTTTTTTCACAGCTGTGCTTTGGTGATGGAATTTGGTCTTTCATGTCGTATCTCTTTGGGAGGCAGTGTCAATGCCAACAGGAGATCCCTCTATGTYCCTTTCTTCCTCCTGCCTCTCTTGTTCATTTTTTAAAAAAAGGTTTCTATTCTGAGAAGTCCAAGCTGGTTTCTGATTGTCTGTTTAACATGGGTTTTACTTCTCTGGTACATTAACAAGTGGTTAGCTTCAAACATGTATTGCTTAGAAATACTTTGGCAGTTCAGGATTTTTCCACGTGCCAGGGCAGAAGGAGGGAGGGAGAGGTGAACCCCTGGGACTGGGTGGCTCTGAGGAAAAGAGACCTCTTCTGCCTTTTTTTATTTGTTTTTTAAWTTTTTTTYCAAGGTTTTGCTTTTATGGTACAAGAGGCATTTCTTGAGCATAGGCTAGAGGCTTTTAAATCAAGTGTCTGTCAGAGCTTACATGGAAATTTTTATTTTGCTCAGAATTTTTGGTATGTACAAAGTAGGATTCATGGGCTGGTTGTCTTGTAGATTGTTTTTGTTCTTGTTTATAAATATGAATTGTGTAAAATGAGGTTTTTGTTCCTGGATTGGAATGGAGAACTGAGGAGTCCTATCAATGTTTGTGACTTCTGCATCAGCTGTAGCTTTTTAAAGGGAAACCACCCTGATTGATCTTACTTTCAACTGCAGTCCCACTTTCAATTTGGGACTGGTTTTATTCTTTCTTTCTGGCATAATGGGGAAAAAAAAAATGAAATGCTGGCTTATCAATAGTTTTTATCCCACTGACAGAAACATGCACAATGACTTTGACATTTTTAAAACAAGCCCTGATTTTTCTACAATTTAASTGCTTCACTCTTGTACTGAATTTATTTTTTTTTTTTTTGGTTGAAATGAGCTTAGCTTTTTAACACTGCTATGAACTTCAAAAAGAGCATGACACTAGTCATTGGTACATCCATGGATTATAAAGGCACTGATTGCTGAAGGGTTTCAGAGTGGAACACAAACAAATCCTGATGCTGTAACTGCACCTCCCAGCTGGGGATGCTGCAGTGTGGATGGTACAGGGGCTGTGCCAGCACAGCCTGGGGACACAGGGGACACCTGCAGTGTTCAGTGAGSTGTGCCCACAGCTGTGGGGTGCACACCTCACTCCAACACCAGGTGATTGTTCTGGGATTTTAGTTTTTTTTTTATTTTTAGGAAACATGGTACCAATCAGTTTACACAGTGAAAAGCTGTTGCTGCAGGCTTTCAAAGCACAGACCTGGTTTTGATTGTGGAAGTTTCAGTTGGTACAATTACTTGCTGCTAAACACACAGGAATTCAAACCACCACTCTCACAGACCATGATACTGTCTTGCYATGGAGCTGTTGGTTGGTCTCAGCAATGAATAATGCAATACACAGACAGCTTTTTCTAAAGCTTTACATCTTTTCTAAGAAATCAAAATTTGGATGAAGATCGTTCTAAACATTTAATGTGAAAGGAAAGGGGTTGTTTTGAAGAAATTTCTTACATACTTATTTCCTATTAGATTCCCTGAGGCTGCCATTGTACAAATACAGCACTGATTTCATACATGCTGAATAAATGAGTAACTGGGTAACCTCAAGTCTAGTGGTACAAATACTCATAGGTACGGCATAAGAAATATGCAATCTTTTTGAATCTCTTAGTTTACAGCAACTAATTTATTCAGTATTGTGCTGGAAGAACCTTTTCAGATGATGTAAAACATATCACTATGTATAATTCCTTAATTCCTTCCAGCTACCCGTTGATGCTGCTGTATAGTACAAAAATACCAATGATAGAACAATGTTTGTCCTGTAAATTTAATTTGATATTGGACAGTTCTTGTCTGTACAAACTAAAAACATAGATGGTTGAAACTGTTCATTATATTTGCTATTTCTGCTCCACAGATCTGTTTGAAAGTTGGGCTGATTGATCTGGCTTTGTCTTCCATTGTAAATATTGTTCTGTTGTTTYCTTTGTACAACACCCGGCGCTGGCGGTTTTGGGAGACTGGCTTGAGGCTCTGTAAAGTGTTTATATTTATCTGACTTGGCTTTCCATAGAGCTCCCTGCAGTAAATACGTGTTCATGTAGCTCCGTGTGTGCCTTTGATTGTGAACCAAACTCCTGGGATTTTCTCTCAGAGCTCCTCCTGCTGCAGCTGCTGCTCCTCAGAGGGGTTCTGGCACCCTGAAGCTTTGGAGGAGTTTGAGCAGGGTCAGGGGACTCCTCCAGTTCTGCCTTTGCACTGAGTTCAGAAGGCAACACAGAAAAATAGCCAGAAGTTTTCTGTGCCATGGATTCATAGCACCTGTGAACAGCCAAGCTTTGGAATGAAAAAACCCCACAACCAAACCAAAACAACAAAACAAAAAACCCCCCAAAACCCCCACCCAAACACATCAGTGCCCAATRCATTTGCTGCTTTAAATGTAGAAGATGTGAACAAAAAATTGCCACAAACTTTGGAAGTCTCATGATCAAAAAGTTCCARTCCTGGAAGCAATTTTAGGAGGTGTCCTGAGGCAGTGCTCACCTGGCTGCTGCAGAGGGGCAGAGTTAATAATCTCATTTTCCAAAGCTTGGGAGTTCCAGATACTTACCCTACATTTGAAATGTAGAGCACTCACTGCTCCCCTGAGCTCATCCCTGGCCCTGTCTCCCATCAGCAAGTGTCCTGCTTTTATTCACCAGACTGACCTGGAAACACTCAATTCTTGCAGTCCCTGGGCAGTTCTCAGCTGGGGCAGCACAAGGGTTGTGTCCTGCAGTGCTGGGGTGGCTGCAGCTCAGCTCTGCTGGGAAGGAGCTGCTGAAATCCCCCAGTGCTGCTGCCAGTGTGGCACAGGATCCTGGCCCAGCCCTGCAGGGAGCTCACTGCAGAGCCACTGAGCTGGGTAACAGTGGATAGAAAACACTGCAGAACATCAGCTGTTAGAACTGGAGCATTTGCTGCTTGCAGAAGCAGTAATGTTGGGTTTTTCCAAACAGATCCTTCCTGCCCCCTCTTCCCAGAGAGGAACTGAGTTCCACAGCACAGGACAGAGCTGCAGAGCTCAGAGCTTCTGCAGCACCACATTTGTGTGTGAGATCCAGTCCAGGGTGCAGAACTGCACACACTGCCCTGGGTGCCCAGTCCAGTCAGAGGCTGGCCCTGGACTGTAAAAGTTYTAAGTTTAAATCCCACCTCAGTGAATGTGGTGCTGAAGGAAGCTCTTCCCTCTTTGGAGGATTCCTAGAGGAACTGAGAAGTTTGCCTTAAGCAGAACCATTTTTTTTAAACACTAGAACAGTGTAAAAATCTAGCCTAGGCACAAGAYTGCTAAATCCTGGGTTTAGGATTCAGTAAAAYASCCCAAATCTATGTGACTATGAGAAKAAAAGCTTTGGTAAAAACACACCAGAGATGTGGAAAAGAGCCTTAACCAGAGCTGCAGTGGTGTCCAGAGCTGCAGTGTTCAGGTGTGGTGAAAGCTGCTTTAAGGCTCCAACAGTTCTTAAAGCAGTTTTCCTTTTTTAATAACCAAGCTGCAAACACAGATTTTACCTGTAGTTTAATGTTTATATAGTGATGGATAGCACCTAGAGGCCCCAACCAACATTTGAGCCCCCTCAATGTCTCTGCCCCAAGGAGCTTACAGTCTAAGCATCAAGAAGCAGGAGAGAAAAATAACCAGGTTTCTTTTCTAGATCAGTAACTCCCATCCAACACAGGCACAGTGATTTACCTGCTCTAAGGCACAGAAGGTGTGGTGGGAATTAACCCAACAGCTCTTGACTCTTAGCTGCAGATCTCAAATTCAAAGGTGTTCCTTCATGTCTAGACCACTGATCTCTTTGTAAAACGTCCCCCTTTGGAATTCTGTGCCTGAAGCTGATGAAGGTTCAGGACTTGTCCAGGTCAGGGCCAGAGCTGCAGGGACAGAACAGASAATGGAGCTGGCACAAGCACAGCTGCTTTAAATACTTCACTTTTTGGGGTCATCTCACAGCTGCCACAAGGTCTGGGTGCTCTCCACCTGCAGTAGGAGCTCCTGTCCTGCTTTTACTGCTGCAAGAGAAGCACCAGTCCTGCTCTGCTTTAGTGAMCTGGGTCTGCTCCATCCCTGTGCCCACACCTGAACTCTTGGTAAACACAAGATGGGGTGTGGGGAGAGCCCTTTCCTCTGGGAGCATCCATTCTTCTGCTGTTTCTGCTGTGTTCATTTTTGACTTCTGCAGAGGCAGCAGCAGGAGAAGGGCTTSTGTTTCCATGAAGAGATTTCTTGTTTTATTTCAGCTTTGGTAACAAGTTCCTGACTTGGAGGTAGCAGCAGGTTCAGTTCATTACTACAATGCATCAGCAAACCAAACTAAACTGAGCTGAAAGATGCACATTGCTGAATTCCCACTCTCTACCAACAGACACAACTGCAGCTAATGGAAAAAAGACAAAGCTATTCTCATTTTGCACTTTAAACTAAAGAACTTCAGGTTCATACTCAGCTGAAAGCTTTAGAAATCAGCACCAATCTCATTGTGGATCACTGCCACCTGCTCAGTCACCATCCTATGTCTTYTGTAAAACAAGGAGCTGGCAGATGCTCCTGGCTGCAGGGAGAACAAACAAAAGCAGATCCATTACTCAACAGCATCAA
This sequence comes from Alauda arvensis, assembly GCA_902810485.1. NCBI lineage: Eukaryota > Metazoa > Chordata > Aves > Passeriformes > Alaudidae > Alauda > Alauda arvensis. Next base: position 44,726 of record CADDXX010000614.1, read on the forward strand.
TGAACAAATGCACAGCACCTGTGCAGAGCAGCACCTTAACTCACCATGAGCCTGTACTGACAGCCAGGGTGGCAGCACACAATGAAAACATGGAATTCYTGTCCCTGGCAGAGCCCTGCATTGTCAGGGAGCTGTTCATACTCTGAGCAGCCATGCACACACCAGTGATCACTTTTCAGCTATTGCACAAGTAGTGACACCTTTACACAGACACAGGGACCCTTACAAACATCACAAAGCCTTTGTGAACCATCCACACACAGGAGCTGCTGAACACTGTGAATACATTGTACAGATTCACATGAGATTCAAAGAACTAATTTGTGAATAGGAAGGTTTGCACCAGCTCATGCTTTRCTTTATTCAGGTTTCTTAGCATGTGTACTAGTTTGGATAAAATGTATGACACCACTTCAGAGCTGAAGTTTCAGCATCATCCTAAATGCTTTGGTAASTGGATATTCCCAGAGGACAGGTTTGGTTAAACCATCATTACTAACATGTGAATGTGACTTGTACTCTTAAAAGAAGGATATAGAATATGGCTAATGATTTCACATACTTTCACAAAATAAAAAACCCCTTTTCAAGTGGATTGGGATTTGTAAGCACAAATAAAAGCACTGATAGCAGGGTGTACAACACTTAAAACACTGATCAGAATTACTTCAGAATAATTGTGCATTCCCCAAATATATCAGGTTGGCARCTGAGGAAGGAAATGAAAAATTAAATGAATAAGTTGGCAGAAGAGGGGTAAATTCTCTCTGTACCACAAGTTTCATAATAAAATACTGTCTTATCTTCTTTAGACATAAGGATTTTTATATCAGTCTGGTTCATTTCTAGATGACTGAAAAGTTTAGATTAAAAAGGTGTTTACACAATATACACATTTCATTACTTACAAAGAGAAATAAGCTTAAAATTTCATATTAAAAATACAGTAGGGTTAGTAGCACCATGGAAAAATGTTTCTCAAAACTGCAGTCTTGTTACTTGAAACATACTCAGTGCGTTGTGTTCTTCTCTTGGTTGATCAAAAAGGTGCCATTTTGGTACAGGGAGAGAAAGGAAAAATTTCATCTTCTGATCCTTGGTGAACCTTGAGTTCTCCTCTGCTTCCCAGAGGTCAATTCCTTCTCTGAGTCCTGCTGGCCCCACGTCCTGAACAACCCTTGGTTTGGCACGTGAGTGAGGTACACTTGAATTTGCATGGTTGAAACAGTTTGGATTTGGGTTTTTTTCTTTTCTTTCTGCACAGTAGCACCATAGTTGCAGCTGGAGGCCAGTGCATGTCAGGAACTGGGAGTGTGGGACCCCACAGCCTCCAAGCTGTTACGTTTTCTTCATGCAAACCTGGCAGCGGCTGATCCGCGTCCTCAGCTCCCCAGCTTTGAGTGTCTCTGACTGAGGTTTGCTGTGGGCACAGAGCAAAGCCTGGGTTAGATTCTCTCTGTTTGCAGCTCCTTGCTACTGAATTCACTGCTTCACATCAGTGTGAGCAGGGAATGAGTCCTGAATTGGTGTTTTCTCAGAGGGCTCACTCTGGCTGTGCCCAGCACCAGGGGACAGCTCAGCTGTGCCTGTGTCCCCAAGCACTGCTGCACTCTGCCAGGTGATGGAGCACAAACACAACCCAAAGGGAAGGGAATTTATTACATCTGAGACCATTTCTGGGGTCTCTTTCTGCCCTTTGGGTTGTTTAGTTGAAGGCTRCTTTAACAGCACATAAAAAGTCCTGCTGCAGTCAGAGCTGGGTTTAAGTGGTGGCTTTACCAAAGAATTTAWTTTTATTTTAAAATMAAATGAACCTTTGCTTTAAAAGGTTCAAGGAGAGTTTATCTTGCTCTTCACTCCTATTCCTTGTATACCTGTGAACTACCTTTCCAAATACTGGAGTTTACTGAAAGGTTTGGCAAGAAAAAAACCAAAATTGTTCTTTTGKGCTCCAAATACAGTAAACACAGCAGGACTGCTTTCAGAGGAGGCACCACAACAAAATGTGAATGGGAGTTGACACGAATCTGGCTCCTCACAAARCAGAATGTGCCCTAGCAAGTTTTTACATAATATTAAAGGCTTACCAAAGAAATTCTTGCAAAACTGGTTGTGAGGGGGAAAACAAGCGACACGATTTCCCTATACCCCTGTAAACAAACCTCCTTTGATCTTCGGAATAAATTCAGTTCCCAAAGCATTCCTGGTGGAGCAGAAGAGSCAAGCAGCAGGAATTGCTCACCTGAACATCTCTGCCACCTCCACAGTGGCCAGCCAGAAGCTGTAGGAGTTGGCGTAGTAATTGCAGGTGCCGCGGCCGTGGCACTCGATGAAGGGAGCCGAGCGGAATTCCTCCAGGCACGAGCCAGGGGAGGCCAGMGCCTGCCCAGAGCCCTCTGCCCCTGCACTCGTGTGCTGGGGGGAAAGGGACACACACACGGGGTTAGACATGGCACAGCACAGCTGAGGGGTCACTGCTCACTGCTGGCAGTGGGGTCACACAGCTCCGTGACCATCRGTGACACTGGGATGTGTGCACGGCCAGTCCTGGCCAGCTGGGGCACTGAGGGAAGGGAAAAGCTTTCAAATACAACCCCTGCAAGTTCTCAGTGTCCTAAAGCAGCTGCTGGAGGGGTTCTTACCATCATGAAGGAGTAACCAATCCAGAGGGAGTCCCAGCCTGGRGGGCAGGAGGGGATCTGAATGGTCTGGCTGTGCACAGCTATCACCATGGCAGGGGCCTCACACACAACACACCTGCACACAGGGGAGCACCAGAGACACAGGGCATGTCACAACAGGAGGATATTTTATACACTTACCTGTGAGAGGCTCCCCTATTCATCTAGACTTCTATTTCTCACATATTTTTAACTGCAATAGGAGTATTCTGGGGCTCAAATCTGTCAGTATTTTCACTACATTGGGTACAACACTGAAGCAAGTCCCTGGAACAAAAACTGGAAGCTCCAAGCCCCCAAGTGAGTGCCTTAATCCTAAAGCCAATGGCTCCTGTGTTCTCCTTCCTGTCCATGGTGATCTCACACTGCTGATTACASAGACTGCTTGTTTGAGAAGAGCTTGTGCAGCCTCTTCCCATCCCTGCTGCAGGGACATGAACCTCTCAATACTTTAACTATTTTTCTAGTCTCTCCCAGAACAAAACACAGATTCATCTCTTGATATCCCACCTGGGTAAGATGCATTTCTGCAGGTATTGAGAGACCTGGTGTTTGCCTCACCTGCTGATGAAGGGCTGGATGCTCTGCCCAGTCAGAGGCTCCATGCTCATGGGCATGGACTCGGGGGTTGACAGCCAGTAGGAGTAATCATTCCTGGATGCAAAGTTACAGACGTTGTTGATGTTGCAGAACATGAAGGGCATGGTGCTGAAACGTCTGAGGCAGCTCCCAGCAGTTCCTGCACAGGAAGACACAAGACAGTGAAGTTTTCACTTCATTTCTTTAAGAACTGTACTTGTGGATCCTTGCTGTCCCTCCTGTGAGTGCACAGCAGGAGCTGTGACATTGTCACATGGGAAAACCTTCACTGCTCCATTTTGGTTTCATGCTGAATTACAATGTGCATGCTCTGCAGAGAGCAGATCCTGCTATGCAATCCCCATCCTCAGCTAGGAAATCCTCCAGACTGCCTCAGAGAGCATTGAAAGCAGCAGCTACACCATGTTTGCTCTTACAGAGAGCACCCAGAACATCTCACCCAGATCCTGGCCGTGTGCTCTCTCATTTCCTTGCACATACAGAAGGGAGAATCCATCATAAATCCTGGCAGTCCCCTGTGGGCACAGAGGGGTGTCCCTGGTCTGGCTGTGCCGAGTGATGAGGAAGCCATGAGCAACAGAGGCTGTTCCAGGAGGGCCAGGAGGGCCCTGCAGGCCATCAGGACCAGGAGGGCCCTGGATTCCTCGGGAACCTGTTCAAGGACACAACACACACAGGATTCATTAACAACACTGCCTGCTCTTCTGGGAACAGCACAGCTCTGAAAGGTTCTTGGCTCTCATGACTGAGTGCTTGCATGCTAACACTTTGTCTTCCTGGATTATTTTTTTTTTTTCCATTTAAACTTGGTTGAGTCAGGGAGATTGTCACAGGTGGTTGTAACCTCTCTCTTGACAATGTCATTCAGCAATGACCAGCAATGTGTTGGTGCTGAGGATATTCCAAATCAAAGTATGTTCAGGTGCTTGTGATATTTTTTGCATTAAGAAAATCCTAAAATTATGATTTTATCATTATTCCCATGAAACAAAAATCTTATAGTACTTCCCAGTATTAGTCTTTATTCAGAAATGGGAGTTTTCACAGCACAAACACCATACCTGGCTGGCCTGGAAGACCTCTCTCTCCTTTCCTTCCTGCTGGCCCATCAAAGCCAGGGAGCCCATCTCTCCCTGGGTCACCAGGGAGACCAATTGGACCTAGAACACACAAAAGCATAACTGAAATAAAAGCTGGTAATCTCACTGCAGAAATCTTCACGTTGTCAGTGACTCCTCTGTTGCTTCTCTCTGACAGATAAGAGAAGATCAGCCCAATAAACCAGACTGGTTATCTGTTAGCTATTAACCTTGTCTCCTGGCCCTTGCTGAGCTCAGTGACTCCTGTGTGTGCCATGGCCCTGCCCCCTGCCCTCACACACTCCTGCCCATGAGCCCTGCATGTACCTGGCAGTCCCTGTGGCCCTGGCAGTCCYGGGGGCCCTTTGGAGCCAGGCTGGCCTGGGGGTCCTGGGGAGCCAGGGTCCCCTTTGACAACGATGCTCCGGCCAATGGTGCCTGGCAGGCCTGGGGGACCTGGGACAGGGAAGATTRGGGTCAGATAAACAGGTGGAGACAGCATGAGGAACAGTTCATTTCAAAATCAGATGCCAAGAGCTCCATCATTACAAAAAAAGTGTATACATAGGACAATAAAGTGCTCCTGGTGACCCCCTCTAAGGACCCCTCTCCCTCTAATGCAGGTAGACTGCATACAGAATATGAAACATTAGAATTACATGGAGGGGCTAAAAAAGTACCCTAAGAAGCACAGGTTGGAATTGTGTAGAAGGTCTTGCTCACTTTGCTGGCTGAGGCCAGCTCAGTGCTACACCCATGTCCCAAATTCTGTGACAGAGCAGCAGTGGCAGTGCCACCACCCAGCCTCCTACCTGGTGGGCCTGGCAGCCCCTGGCTGCCCGTGAGGCCAGCAGGTCCTGCAGGGCCTGTGGGACCCTTCATACCTGCAACAAAGGCACACAGTGAGCCAGGGAAAGGACAGGCTGCAGGCATGGCCTCAACAGGCTGCTGTGCCTGCAGGTCTGAGCTCAGGTGCTGGGAAACACCTGGGAATGGCCAGGGACATACCTGGGAATCCTGGAACACCTGGAACCCCGGGGTCACCCTTCATTCCATTCAGCCCTGGACGTCCTGGRTCCCCCTGAGGAGAGGAGAGGAGCCTCATGTGATTCCCTCATGCCAGCAGCTCCAGAGAGCCAGAATGGAACAGGAGGCTGGGGAGGGCTGAGGCCATGGGGGCTGCCAGGGACAGAGCAACAACAGCTCCAGCTGCCATGGGRTGGAGCAGGGACAGCCACACTGGGGGACAGCTAAGGAGGGAGGCCCTCAAAGGAAAGAGAAAGGCCCTATGTTAGCTCCCACACTTTGGCTTTTATTTTATTATGTCAAACTGCATATTACACCCAAATGTATCCCATTTTTATTGGATTTAAACATCAACTATGGGGCAAACTCCATCTCTTGTCCTACCTGGCGGCCAGGTGGTCCCTGATCTCCCTTGGGACCAGTCAGGCCAGGGGGGCCAGGTGGGCCTGGGTTCCCTTTTTCCCCTTTCAGTCCTCCACTGCCTGGGGGCCCTCGTGGACCTTCTGGGCCTGGTGGACCTTAACATTGCAGAACARACATGCACACATCAGTACAGATCACTCATTCTCCCAGCTTTGTACCTTCAGTGTTTAAAAAATGATGATTTGTATTTCTGCATGCAAATTTGAGCATAGAATTCCTTCCCTTTTTAAAACCAACAGCAACTTTGTAGCAGATTTCCCACACMTCCTGCAGCAGTTCCAGCTGCAGAGAACATCCCACAGAACAATCCAAAAGGATTTTTGTGTTCATTTTGTTTTCTCATACTGTACACATGCAAAAAAACCCCGGGTTCCCATCTGGGAATAAAACACACTCAGAGTGAGCAGAGCCCTCCAAAAGACAGTGAGAGAGGAGAAGATGTGTTTGTCTTACATCAAGTGCAGTAAGAGAAATTCAGAGTCTGACCTGGAGGCCCTGGGAGGATCAGAGGTCACCAAAGCCCAATGATCGATGTTAGAGGGGTCACACATCACAGTACAAAACAAGATCACCAGTTAGAAACAGCACAGCTGACAGCATTTCCACACCACAACACCCCACTCCAGCAGCACAGTTTGTATTTGCAGTATCATCCACAGGCATGCAGGAACCCACACAGGAATACACAAACACAGGGATGGCACAGCCAGGTGATTCTGCTCACTTGGCTCTACTGAAACTCATTTAACAGCAAAATTCAACCTCCCTAGAGAACATGAKTGCATTCCTGTCACTGGTTAGTCCTGCTCACAACAGGGTTTGCACTATGGAACCATTTCACTGACARCATTCAGCCTCACAGGGCAAGGAGGAAAATGAGAATTACAACTTGTGCAAAGTTCTGCTCTGGGCAGGGGGAAGTGTGACTGACAGAAGGGCTCATCACCACTACTGGAAATTGGGAATTACAACTTATTCTTGTGCAGAACTCTGCTTTGTTTCTCACCACTGATCAGGTGTGAGCCTCAACTCTCTGGGAATAAATTCCAGGACTGAAAAGGAGGCTTATGAGCACTTTGGAACTGTAAAGCAGCATTGACATGGATCAACAGGGCTGCAAATGCTGAAAGCAAAAATAGAGCAGAACTTGCAAATTTAGAGTTTGTTGTCTTTACTGCTGGCATTGTTTGGTCTTGATAAAAATATTTCAAGATGTTAATTTACCTGCTCAAGGTTATATGGAGAGTGACATGTGATAACATCCTTGGATAAAATGATTTAATTGTCCTCTCTCAAAAGGTAAGTTGGTTGTCTTCACAATGCCACCAAGTTATTTTAGCTCCTGTGCCACTTGCATATTCCATGTCAGTGAAATGATTTAAATATATCAACATATCACCATGCAATTTGCACTAAAAACTCCAATAAATACACAACAGGTTTACCTCACAGCACTATTTCTTACACATTCAGTAAATTACTTTAAATACTAACTGCAATACAGTTAAAATAATGACATGGATATTTCATTGTTACTGTTAAGCACTTATAAACTCTATTTCACTGCTGGGTAAGTTTTGCTATGATTTATRAATCAGTCCCACACACATTCATCACTGAGTTGTGGTGATCACAGGGTGGAACAAAGTGATGCCAGTGCTCAGTTTTTGTCAGCACCCCACGATGGCAGCTCTCTAAGTGTGGTTACAGCTTGGTGACCACASTTAAATTAAAAGCTAAAGCCACACTCCCTTTTTTTGACATGGCTGCATAAAGATAGCACTCAAACAGCAGTGGTGCTTAGGACAGCAGGCTGGGAACTGAAATGTATTCCTTTATTCAATTTTCATGGCAGTTCTTTGCTGCCTGAGAGTCATCATAGCAAAACCTAAARACATCATCATTATTAATCAGATATACCAAGTCATTTTCAGTCTGGACACAGATGTTCAAATCTTCCCAAGTGCCACTTTGTGCTCCATGGAACACCAAAGTTACAATAAATRTCTGGAAATGATTGTTCTCACCAGTTCTGTCCCCCTGCCCTAGTGCCAGGGAGGCCATGGCTGTGAGCTTTATTTTCRTTAAATACTTGGGAAAGGAAGAACTTCCCTCATTTCCTCTAAATGAGCTGGTGAAGCAAAACAATGGCAATAAGGATTTGTCTGCACTGAAAACTTGCAAGGCTCTAAGCTGGGAATCTAAAGCATCACTGTGAGTTTATATCAATTTTCCTACAGACACTGTTGGTATAAAAAAAGCATCTGATTTATTTAAGTCACTTGAGAGTGTCCAAAACCAACAGCAGCAGGTGCTACAAAAATCACTGCTGCCACTTGCCCAAAACACACAATTATGCAGCAAGGCATGGGAGGACAGTGCAATGTGCTCYCTAAAAAAACCAGCTGAAAATCAGAAGATATTGTTTCCAACTGCACTGAGGGGAAAAAAATTGCTAAAACAAGTTTCACAGCTGGGCACACTGGATAAAAGCTTTGCAAATCTACATCCACATGGTTTTCCACCATGGGCAGAGGAACTGTGTCCTTCCAGGGTCAGTGCCACAAAAACATGGAAGAGGTGGCTGAAATCCAGTTCTGGGCATTTTTATCCCACCACAAATTAAAAGGTGTGTCTGAAACATGACTCTGCATATCTRCATTTAGACACTACAAAAGTCATACATTCATTTTCATGCAAAGTTATTATTTTGGAGTTACAGGGCTAACCTGAGGGACCTGGGAGGAGGGGGTCAGAATTCACCAAGGTCATCATTAGAACAAGGGGAAAAACATCAAAACTGTTAGAAATATCAACAAACTAACATATTCAACTAAACCTTTCTTTTGAGATTTAGCTTTACATACAGTATGCAAAACACCAAACTATTATTATTCACAGCCAGGAAAACAGACATGGAGTAACAGCAGTGCTCTGTTGCCCTGGAAATTGGCTTCATTTTATAATCAATTAATAAATCTATCCCAACATCATCTATCAATGGTTATTTTAGGGGTAACTCAACTATAGTCAGAGAGTTACATCATGTTTGACTTCATCTCTTTTACTAAATTTAGAATAAACCCAGAAGTCAACAACAAACAGCACATGCAGAGAGCTTCTGGTTTTATTTGTGTCCCCAGAAGGGGTGGTYTGACAGGCACACAGCTGCTTTGAGGAGTCACTGCCTCATGTTGAGATGYTACAGAATCAGCATTCCAACAAAGGCCTCTGTTATCACCAGGAACAAAAGGCTGGAGTGCTGATTGTACCACAACTGCAATAATAGTTTGGTTTATCCACATTAGTCCACACAGAACTGAGCAAAACAAATGCTTCACTTGATACAGTGCATGCAACAAACATGGAAATCAGAGAAAGGAAGGGAAGGGGAGAGGGAACATGGCTGAGCAGAACCTCACTGGTTGTTTTCCCTGCTCATGAACCTGCACAGAGTGAGTCCCACCCCTGCTCCACCTGCCCAGCTGGGCACAGGCAGCAAACATTTCATTTACTCACACAGGTGTGAGCAGGATGAGCAGCTCCCTTGATACCCAAAAATCAACAGTATCTGTGTTGCAGCTATTCTACTAAAGTACTAATTCAAAACTCACTTTTCTGAGGAAAGCCTTTATAATTTGAGGGCAATACATAAAAACATTACTTCACCATTAATATGCAAAGGAAAAAATCCCTGTCATCAACCAAGAGCTTTGTTTGAAAGCAGTCTCCTTTAGGGAGAATATCAAGGCTGGTATGTGAGATGAATCTTAGACATAGCAAAGTACTTCTGGATTAAAGGCAAAGTACTTCTGGATTAAAGATCCAGCAATAGGCTTGAGCTGGAGCTGTGGCAGGTTCATTTAAATTCCATTTTTTCACGAGCAGTATCTAAATGCAAATCAAGATTCTCTAACACAAACCAGAAACCAGTTTCTAAGGCAGGCCAGGGTGCTGCTCAGCAATGTTAACTCAGTGTGGTTTTCTCATTGCCAGGATTAGTTGGTGCAGGGCTCAGATGCAGCCATGGCATGTGGAGATGAACACAGCCCGATGGAGTCCAGGGGACACAGTGCAGCAGTGCTGGTGTTACATGGCCTGCAGATGAGCAGCAGTGTCCAGTCTGATCATGCTGGGATGCAGTGGGGGTTGGATTTTCATGGCTCTGAGGATGGTGGGGTTGTTACTTGAGCTTTGCTGTGTGTGGTGATGTGTGCCCGTGCTGAGGCAGCACTGCCAAGGGCTCAGAGGTGCTGGGAGTGATTATGGGGGCAGCATGCTGAGAGCCCCCTGCCTGCAGCACCTTTGATCTTTGCTGCCAGGCATCAGAAATGCACAGATTCAGGCTGGTTTATTGACAGATACTGGGTTTTTATGGCAACAAAGTTCTCGGGTTGCCCACACACCCTGTGCCCTGAGGCTTGATCTTATCCAGCCAAACKGAGCCAATCTGAAGGCTGATGACCTACCAGCAAAATATCAAAGCACTGCCAGATGTTCACACGTGTGCATCATGCTCTTACCTGGCCTTCCTGGAACACCTGGTGGGCCAGGGCTACCTTTAGGACCTTCCAGAGGTGGCCCAGGTATTCCTGGTGGCCCTGGTGGGCCCTGCAGACCAGGGAATCCCTGGAAGCCTGGCTCTCCCTTCAGGCCTGGAAGTCCAGGGGGTCCTGGTGGGCCAGGTAACCCCAGCTCTCCTTTCTGCCCTGTAAAAAGCCAGCTTTGTGAATACTGTTACAAATTGATATAAAGCCCAAAAGCCAGCTTGCAAAGCCATTTGCAGAAGGCACAAGTGTGGCCACAACTCCCATTATTTGCAGAGAGAGACAGTGTAAAATTGGCCAACATTCAGAARAGAGTGAGGGCTAATAATTCTTGCAGGAGAAAGCTTATAACTTGTTAAAAAGCCTTACTAAGTCAGTGAARCTGTAATTCATAAACATCCTTGGAGACTGTAAGCCTACAAATAAGGCTTTGTGTGCAGAAACCTGTCAGCATTGAGACTTCATCCTTTCTTTGAGATAYTGCTGAAAATTAAGACACACTTCCAAAGTTTTCAAATAAGCCTGAGGAATTTAGGGAGCTTTAATGCTACCAGAGAGGAGCAATGTATCAAATACCTGCACTGCACAGCAGCTTCATTTGTCATCTGTTGTATGAGTGCTTTRTTTACTGACACAAATCAGCCCCACACAATGCAGTAGGCTGTTGCTCTGTGTGCAATTATTCTGGCTGCATAATTGCCAATTTACAAAACACAGTGGTCAGTAATGAAATGTCTTTATTGCTGTGGTTAATTTAAAACAGTCTGCTGAGGAAAAGAAAAATTACTTGTAGCTATAGCATTCATTAGTTACAGAAAATACAACAYACCCTTCTTGGGTTGGTGTGTATGTGTATTTTACATGGAACCTTTTTAACAAAGGGCCACAGAACAGCTTTACCTGACAATCCTGGGAGTCCTGGAGGTCCTGGACGCCCAAAACCTGGCAGGCCTGAAAACCAGATTTAGACAAAAATGAATATTTGGCTTTCAGGTCTCYATGAATGGGAATATGAGGCTTAGAACAATATGAGTGCAGTTCATCTAAATAAGCAATTCCTTGGGATGATTTGGATTCTCATTCACTCACCAGACTTCCCCAAAGCTGGAGCTTTTGCTATTGAATGCATCTGTACCTTTCATAAGTGTTGCCATCCCCTCCCAAACCATGTCCTCTCAGACTTTGGGAGTCACTGTGTGTGAATTCTGTTTGAAGATGTGTTTGGASCAGGGCTCACACTGTTTATGCAGTGTGTAACTGAGTGAGGCAGYACAGCTGCCATGGAACACAGGAGCAGGGCTGTGCCTGTTGTATCAGAGGCAGCTAAAATGAGTGACACAGCCTCCAACCTTCTCAGAAGACAGATATGGAAGTTTTATTCAGCAAGCACACCTTTTATAGCCTGTCTGGCTGGTGTTGGAGCCAGGTGATAAAACTCAGCAGAGCTGAGTGAATTCTTGTCCTGTGCTTCCCTGGCTCCCTTTGTGAGGAGCTCTGAAGGTGTAAGGGCAGCTCCAAGGAAGAAGGAATGGAGCAAACAGGACCTGTGAGTGCAGAGGGAAGAGGAGGAGAGGAACAAGGCCACCTCACCTGGTTCACCCTTCTGACCAGCTGGTCCAGGGATCCCATCTCTCCCAGGCTGTCCCTTCTCCCCTGAGGGGCCAGGAGGGCCAGGACGACCAATGTCACCTGAAACAGGGCCAGAGCACATCAGCACWKCCTGAGCTGCAGCCCAGAAACACCAGYGGTGCCTGAGCTGCAGCCCAGAAACACCAGCATCCCCTTCACCACCAGCTGAATCTAAAGGTGTGGTGAAGCAATACAAGATTTACAGGGGTGTAATCTTAAAATTAAGCCTTTCTCTTGCTCCCCTGACAATTTAAAGCAGGTTTTTAGGCCTGTGAATTTTCAAGCAGTCACTGTCTGCTAAAATATCATGCTTTCCTTTAGAATAAATTAGGATTTTGTTCCTATAAAAACAGGTTAGACCACTGTGATACTTAGCATAAATAAAGCTGGTAAGTACTGAAACAGTTGACTTGTTTCAACAGCTAATGAACTGACAGCAAATACAAGTCCTCAAAAGCAAGTTAAAAAGTCTTTCTTTACTGTTTAATTTCAGAGAATTAAGTGTGTGCAATCCAAGCACCCATGTACACACAGATACATTTCCATGATGCTAAAAAATCAGAGAGGAAGTGCCATCAAGTGTTATGTTTTTCACAGAGGCAGCTGATCTCTGTCCATGCTCACCTACTGGCCCAGGTGGTCCAGGCAGGCCAGGGTTACCTGGAGGGCCCTCAATACCTTTGGGTCCTGGAATTCCTGGTGTTCCTGGAAGGTACAGGCATCTCARTCAAATAATGAACAAACCTGACTTCTCAGCAGATCTTGAAATGCTTCAATCTGAGATGCCCTGAGTAACAAATGAGCTAATTCTACCAATACTGTATTTATGCTCCTTTTGCAGATTTACAGCTGGTCAAGGAGATTAATTATAAAGCAAAGAATGCACAGAAAGAAAACRTTTGGTACAAATCCCTTCCTGCTACTCCCAAACCTCCTCTTAAACTGCTGAGTGCTCATGGCCAAGGACACAGCAGCTCTGGCAGTCTGCTCAAAGTTCCCAKTTTAGAGACAGGTGTTTRTGCTTGAGAACAAACTGACAGCATTATGGACTGGGATTGAACAGTCCTGCCCMAATCYCCTTTTCCTTTCCTGAAAAAGGAACTGARTAAGGATRGTTTTRGGGTTTGCACTGGATTCTCAGTGYACAGCRTGAGTGAGTGGGAGGTGGAACAGCACCTGAGCTGCTGCAGTGTGTGCTCTGAACTGAGCCTCATCAGGGCAGTGCCTCAGAACAGGCTGTGGCTGTTCAGGCTTTTGGGGATGACATGAAACACAGCTAAAACGTGTCAGCTTCATGGTCAGGTTCTGCTTTCCTCTCAGCTTCCTGCTGGCACCACCACAGTTGTAAATTCCCTCATTCTCTCCATCAAAGCAGCTCAAGCATTTTTGTAAAACAGCCTTTAGTGCTGTAAATGCTGAAAAAACTTGGTTTCTTTCAATTTTGAATGAAAAAACTGCCATGCACCTGTGAACAACCTCTATTTTTTTAAAAGAGCATAGTGCAAAACCTAATTTAATTCTGTTTCAGAGATTTCCCTTCAGAACACATTTTTGGGACAGTAAATGCTGTTGAGCATTACCTGGGAATCCAGGAAGGCCTGGTTCTCCTTTTGCTCCTGGACTGCCAGAAAATCCAGGCAATCCAGGATTTCCAGCTACACCTTTAGGGCCTGGAGTGCCTGGGTACCCAGGCAAGCCAAGATCTCCCTGGAAAACACAAAGCAGAAATRAGAACCCAGGCTTTTTAAGACAGGAAAACTCCATGATAATGCAGAATAAGAAAGAAACCAGTGCAGCTTTAATCATGCAATGTTTTTGCCAAGTTAATTGTGCACAACATCAATTACAAGGCATCAGTGAAGGGTTAGAYATTCTGAAGATCTTTTTGTCACTTTTCTGTGGGTGGCAGAAAGGATGATAGAGTTAAATATTAATTCAAATACTTTACACAGACTTTAAAATTTTAAGCAGCAGTAGCCATGCTATAGTATTAGTAATTTGTTCTTAAATGCACATCTTAATTTTTTAGGAATTAACTATGCAATTAGACAGGGGGACAATAATTGTATAAGTGAAAGTGTGACAGTGAAGATTATATATATTATATATTATTTAATATATAATCATATWTAATTACATATATTATTCTACATAACATTTGCATATTAAGTTATACATAATATATATAAAGTAATCGTTGGGAGGGAAAAAATAATCAACACAAAATCAAATTTCCTGATGGAATTTTCTACTGGAGAACTTTGTGGAGGTACCTTAGGCCCAGGGGGACCAGGAATACCAATGCCTGAAAGACCAGGGTCACCTTTCTCCCCCTTCAGGCCAGGAAATCCTGCAGGCCCAGGCTGCCCTGGACGTCCTGCTATTCCCTGGCTGCCTTTGAGCCCAGGGGGACCTGCCCAAAAGATAAAATGAAATTAGAAAAATACATATAATTCTTCTGCAGTAATTTACAGAAATCAAAGTACAGCAACCAAACTAGAAATGCCCAACAATTTGACTGGCTGGCCTTGAATACCTAATTTTTTTTTTTTACTTTTAAAACCAAAGTTAAAACAATTACCTAAAAATCTCAATTCTGTRTGTAGGGCTTTATGCAATCCTTACCTTTTTTGCTGTTTATTACATACCAGACACAAGCAGAGTCATCTCTGGGGTACACAAAAGGACAACACTGGCCCAAATGAAGTGAAACCCAAGCACAGAAACCAACCTGGCAGCCCCATCTCTCCCATGGCTCCTTTCAGTCCTGGGGGTCCTGTGGGTCCTGGCTGCCCAGGCAGCCCCATGTCTCCCTTGAGGCCTAGGAGAGGTGTGACTGAGTTAATTAATGGCAATAATTACAGGTATGGGTTTGGATAACGATTTTAAATATCCCAAAACTGTGCTGCAGTTTTAAGTGCAAGGTTAGTTTAGGTATAAGTGGATTAACATCCCAATTCCATGTGATAAAACACAATCAAGTATTTTTTCATCAAAGTTCACTGACCTGGCAATCCTGGCACACCTGGTGGGCCACTCAGTCCTGGTGGGCCTGGCTCACCTGGGAGACCTTGATAACCCTTCTGGCCTGATAGRCCAGGAATACCTCAAGGGAAAAAGACATTTTATCATTATTACCATCACTATTACTGTATGTTTTCTTTTACCTTAAGAGATCAGATGTAGMTATCCAAGAGTAAGAAAGCAAATAGGGATTTTTCTTCAGTAAATGTAATTGCTCCCAGTTTAGCAGAGAAAGCTCACTACAATGTGAGGACAAAGCACCTGCCCATGTCCCCATGCAAAGTCCTTTACCTGGAACACCTGGCTCTCCCTTCTCTCCCTTTGCTCCCAGCTGTTTGGGATCAAGTGTTCCAGGTGGGCCTGGCAGCCCTGCTTCACCTTTGATGCCTTTCTGCCCC
Source organism: Alauda arvensis (assembly GCA_902810485.1). Lineage (NCBI taxonomy): Eukaryota > Metazoa > Chordata > Aves > Passeriformes > Alaudidae > Alauda > Alauda arvensis. Next base: position 60,133 of record CADDXX010000614.1, read on the forward strand.
ACTGGTCCAGGAGGCCCAGGTGGACCAGGTAATCCAGTATTGCCTACAGGAGGTACAAAAAGAAAAAAGATCCTTAAGGTAGGCTAGTTGTTCTTGCTTGTCCTTACAGAGGCATGCCATGGTTTCTTCATGAAGCTGGGATTCAGTGATTGAATTCAGGGTTTCTTCTACCAAACTCCACCAAAATTGATCTCCAGCAAGGGGGTTGGGAAAATGCAGAGAGGAGAGACTCAGCTAATTCTGATGATTCCATATCCCTGAGCTACTGATTTTCTCCCTTCTGCTGTTTTAAGCAGACTTCAAAACACACTTCAGACATATTGCCCTACTTCAGTGCCATCAASCYRAAGGAAATGTTTCTAAAAYAGCCAACAATCCATCACATCAACTRAACAGTGACTGAATGSCATGGCTTGAAAATGCAAAGCAAYTCTGAACATCAGCCCTGTCACARGATGTAGCTCAGGCAGGTCCCAGAAATGAAAACCTGGCTGTTAGTATTACAAAAGCTCTAACACAGGACAGGGAAAACAGCATTCTGCCTCCCTTTCAGGGGTGAATAAAGCAAACATTACCTTTCAAGCCAGGCAGGCCATTTCTTCCAGGAGTTCCTGGGGGCCCTGGAGGACCAGGAGCTCCCATGACACCCATCTCACCTTTGGCACCTAKAAAAGCATTGAACCACGTTGTCATTTCGGAACAGAGACTCCAAACCTATCAGGTACCTTCAATCTGCTCCCCTGGCTCTCTCTGCTATCTATTCACCAGCACATGCCTGTTTKAAGGGAATTACAGGCACTTATTTATTGTACAAATTAAAATCAGATGAAGTGACACTTGAAAATTGTGGCAGTTTTTCCAGTTAGGTCCYGAGAAGAAAATYTGCACT